>JAKOGH010000767.1:0-60758 GCA_024811115.1 Terana coerulea
CGTCTGCAACAAGAAAGCCAGTCTCGAGCTGGTCTGTTCCCAGCTAGTTACTCGGAGACTGCACCACTACTTCCGTCCCAGTTGAGAGCGTCGCACCTGGTACAGTTGTACTAGTTGTTGTTGACACGCTACTGATCCCTTACACTATTTCTTGCCGAGAAGCTGGTTCAAACTCTGAGACACTTCTCAGAAAATCCCCCACCTTGGCGACAGCCTCTATATACAAAGGAACGAGAGCATCCCTTCAAAATATTTACTTAATCGGAAGAGACTGTCCTAGAGCTTACCCCTCGTACCCTGCTCGGCGTGCCGTCGAAGCTGGACCGCCATTGTCTCTGAAAATTAACACTCAACCTCGCCCGACACACTACTTTCTCGCTCACGGGCCAATAAAACTAACTAGTCACCTTCCGCTCCTTCCTCTTGTCATGAAATGCACACAATATGGTTGTGTTCAATGTTTCATTGTCCAATGTCCAGCACATACTGCGAACGAAGGATTACAACCTGAAGTCAACTCTAGAATAATACAAAAGAAATGTCCCGAAAGTGAGTAATACGAGGAAACACAAGTCCGTATACATCGCAGTCTACCGCCTAGGTTGCACAAGTCGCACACTATCCTTTGGTGGTAGTTCAGGTGATTGCCCAGGATCATTGTCATCTGAAGTGCGGTGCCATAAGCTCTCGCTCTCCTCCTTGTCATCTATGCTATTTCCCTTGGGATAATGTCGACCACTCGCAGTGCGCCCAAAAAGACTGAGTGGATTCGGACGGTCGCTTTGCTTTGGGGCTGCACTCATCTCCGTTATTCCGAGTGTCGAGTTTGTCGAGCTGAACGAGGGGAAAGTTGCGAGACTTGCTGTCGAAGGTGAGTTTTCGAAAGGGTCAGCGCGTGGACGGTACGGATCGACGAATACGGTAGGCGGCGCCGTGCGAAGGCCGCCCAGTTCCTCTAAAGGGCTTTCAAGGACGGAGCCTAGCTGCGAGTTCGTGCGCGGCAGATGGCCGGAATCCTATAGATTCGTCAGGATAGAGCCCAATGATGAAGAGTTAGCTACGCACCCCACCATGACTCCACAGCGCATTGCGGTGCTCGTGCGTCGGTGGCTCGTCTCCATCTCGGCCAAGGACAGGATATGAATGCACAACGTCCTCATCGCCGAACTTGATAGTCATTTTCCGCTCGCTCAGTCGCGGCGATGCCTGGTTTCCCAACGAGATGTCGTCGCTGCCCGGGACCGGTGGGTCGTAAAGCTGGTGTCGCTTCATGACCCCAAGACGCTCATCGTGTCCGCCCATAGCAGCATAATGCGGCCGTTCTTCGTCGTAGTGACTAGGCCCATGGCGGTTGCGAATCGACGAGCTCATGCTCATCCGTCGGGCTGTCCGAGCGCGAATGATGCTACCCACGGTGCCAAAGCTGCCTCTGAGTGTGTCCATGCCCGGGTCCTCTATCGCCGCAAGATCCTTCTCGTCGACACCTGCGATGTTGCTGCGCGCAGCCTGTAACAGCATTGTTGATCGGCGGTCGAGACCTGGCACCTTCAACTGGGTAGGGTCCACCTTCGACAATTGTAAGATGGTGATGCCGACACAGATGACAAGGAAGCCCATAACGAGGGTGATAATTTGTGTCGCAGGTGCCGAAAGACCCTTGAAGAGGACAATTGTAGTAATGATGGAGAAGAACGTGACTGCACAGAGCAAATCAGAGTAACAAAGAAACACTGCATCAAATAGACTTACAGATAACGTAGTACGTCGGTGTAACTGGTATCCCATGGGTTGTCAGTATTTGTCACTGTCAAAATAGCTAATAACGCAGGCTTACCCATCGCTAATGGAGAAACCAATGATTAGCGAGCATTCAAAGGCACTCAAGACAAACCGGCGTACCAGTGTTGAAGAGCGCCAGCGCTACGTTCAAGTAGTATACTTCGGTAACTAGATATCGATTCAGCAACCGAAAGCTTGCCGCCGCCAAAGCAGCTACGCACTTAGTGTCACAACGATAAATACCAATAGGAAATAGATGAACCAGTGCTTGAACTGTTGAAGTGGAAAATAGTAAGCGTCTGGGCCTTTGGCGTACCGAAACGTGACAAACCTGATTATCGCCCATGGCAGTGGTGACGATGGCTGCGCCCAAACCTGTTGTAACGGACACGCTGATGCCGCCAATCATGCTGCACACCATGATGTACCACAGCATGCTCTTCTTGCCGTACCTACGGGCGCCGATGACATATGAGTGATGATGAAACGGTCGGGCTCGGGCAATCCAACAGACGCTGGACTCACCGAGGGGCGAAGTAGAAAACAATGACGAGCGCGGCGGCGATGAGTAGGGAGCCATATACGAGGAAACCTGGAGAGAGGAAGAGCTTCTGGAACTCGGTAATTTGACCCACGGATTGTTCTTCTGGACCGTTGAGGGCAATAACGACCGAGCCGATCTACGCGAGCAGTCAGCTTAACCTTTGACGTTTGCGAAAAGAGTCGGAAGGAGCTCACAATACACAAGCCACATCCCAGCCACCCAAATAGACTAAGCTTTTCGTTCAGGAAAAGGATGAAAGGACTGCGCAAATGACCACGGAGAGGGCACCCATAGGGGTTACAACGATAGCTTCCACGAATGCGTAGGCTGCGGTACAGCGATGAGGAACCGACGAAGATAAGGGCGGAAGATGTCGCTCGTACCGGCAAAGTTGCACAATTCGCCCAATATCATCACTATTGTATGCAGTACATTAGTACTATGTACATACATAGCAGAAGTATCGCGACGTACTGGTCATTCCCAGCCACCATAATGGCGATTTGAGGTAGCCTACACCCTCGCCTGCCACTCCACCCGCCTGGGACCTGAGCAAACCCTTCTTTTTGAAGACGAAGCTGCTACCGATGAGGAGGCCGGACGTGATAGCGAGTATAACGCCTACAATCTAGCATGCGCAGCACGTTAGTACAATGTCCGATGACCGGTGTACGCGACCGGAGGCAAGTCAAAGCGACTGCACAACTGAAACAAAAAGACCGTCCTGCGTGCCTACCTTGAGGTTGCCTGGCGCTTTCAAAGCAGCGGCAGCGGTGGTCGAGGCAGCTGCACTCGCCGACATTGTAGGACTCGCGGATGTCGAAGACATAACAGAGGTTGGTGACCCTCCTGATGGAGGTGTCTAGTGTTGTGCAAAGTACAGCGGTGGAGTACACCGACGGAAAATGTCGTGAGTGGGTCGTGAGCTGCGTGGTTGGTCGTGCGGAGCCTAGGTCGTCCGAGGAGATTATACAGGGTGGTTGTTGGTACAGGTCCCAGTTACCAGACGAGGATCCGTGGAAGTATAATCGGCTGAAGACGCAGCAGTCGCAAACCCGTCGGGTGCCGCGTAGAGAGTGGTAGGGGGAGAGAAGATGAGAGTAAGGTCTCAAGTGGAGAGAAGACTGCACTCCGCCGCCTCGGCGCACCGAACTTGACCCCACACTGCCATGGTGATATAGCCGCCCGGGCCTCCCCCTCTCTAGAACTGCCATCTCTCAGGTCTATGGCCTCGAAACGCATCTGATTGACATGTCAATGATCCTTGTCGTCGTCCCCGACAGCGATCACGAATTCTCTGTTTTTCGACAGAAACCTGGCAGGGTCTTGGCGAGTCCGCGGCAGTAGCCACGTGGGAAATACGCGGTGCAGGGAGCGCGAGGTCTGCCCCTCCGCCGCGCCGCTGCCTCTCTTCCTTGCGTCACCGACTCTCATCAAGGTCAACCACGCCCGGGATACTACATGCAACGTTGATGCTCCCGGCAAGCTCCCGGCTCAAGCCCTCCATCCTCTCGTACGACGTCTGCGCACTATCTGTAATCTCACACCCATGCGTACAGCCTCTGGAGCTTGAAACGACGCGTCTCCGGCTCATCCAACCTTCGATGACAAACTGACGCGGCATTCACCGGCAATGCTATGAGCATGCTTCTTCTGCGCCATTCGATACAGCGGGAAGGCTGCTAGAGCATCTCACATGATCTCAGGCGATAGATTACACAGAGAGTGCGAACGGTACGCTGTTATTACTGCTCCCAACCTTGAACTCGATCTCACATATCCACTTAAATTGAACCGTTCTGCAGAAAGTCGTTGTAACGGACAACATATGCAGTCAACCCAAACCTCTGGCCGTAGGTTTACTGGTCGGACGTCGATGAATCGGCTCGCTTGCGGCTTGCACTGTTGTTCTACCTCCAGATCGGCGTGGGACGACAGTGTGAATGTCCACGCCCACCGCACAACTAGCCCTCTATGCAACCCCTCGTCTCACTGAAAGGACCCTCGAGCAGGGCGTCATCGTTGCCTTCTCGCACGAAACGCAATGTGCACCGCGATCGAAGAACCTCTTCCGCGTCGACAATGCCATGATCATCGTATTTCTCTGCACGGTTGGAACGGTTCAAGCACACCGAGTGATGGCTTCATGGACTCCTCTCACCAATATTTTCAAAGTATGGTTCGGTACGTGAGCTGGCTCTATGGTGATCCTCGGCTTTCTACAATGGTTCCATGTCGCAGGGTCTTCTGGCGCGATTCAGCCTCCAGTATAAAAGTGCATTCGTTCTCTGTCGCTGAATTGGTACAAACACCACTCTCGAAGACTTCGGCTTGACATGGAACGCCCCGAGAACATTGAGAAGTACGGAATCACACCTGTGCCCCGCGACCCCGATGTCATCTTTGCGTACCACCCGACTGCAGGCGGCGCACACCCTCAGCAGGCCGGTAACAAGCTTTCCGAGCTTCCCTTCCCGGACAGCGAGCTTGTTCGGCACAGTAAGGCCTTCGTCCAGCAGGAGTTGAACACCCCGACGTTCAGTCACAGCCACCGTGTTTTCATATACGGTACGCGAATATGGCGTAAAGCTTCATCTTATCTGATTATGGATGCAGGCACCGCTCTGATTAAGAAGCACTTCCCGCAATGGACCTGCGACTCCGAGGCGTACTACCTCAGCTGCTTATTCCACGACATCGGCACGGCGGATAAGTACCTCGCGACTACGAAGATGTCCTTCGAGTTTAAGGGCGGCATCGTCGCGCGTGAATTTATCTTGGAGAGAGGCGGTGAAGAGGATCTGGCGGATGCCGTTGCCGAGGTTCGTCAACGATCGAACGCGCTGGAGTCGGTCTGTTAACCTCGCTGTGCAGGCTGTCATTCGTCACCAGGATATCTTCGTCAAAGGTGGCAACATCACACAGGTTGGTCAGGTTCTGCAGCTCGCGACTATCGTCGGTACGCGCTTTCCGCTTTTCCACATTCAACGTCTGATGAGGTTCCGCAAACAACGTCGGAACGCGTGTCTTCTCGCACTGCTCCTAGATATGCGCTGACCATCTCATTTATGCAGGCGCGCCAACCTTCTCAGCACAAGCCTTATTGAGGAGACTGCCAAGGCCTTCCCGCGTCTTAAGTGGGCGGATTGCTTCTCCAGCGTCATCTACAAGGAGCTTTTGAAGCCTTGGTCTCACACCTCCACCTTCGAGGTCCCTCGCTGGGAGCCGGGCGAGGCGAGCCAATTCGCCACCGATGTTCAGAACAATAAGGTTATGAACCAGTACGATGATTTGTAGATGCCTTCTACCGTTTCCTAAGCAATCGTGATTGTGCACGTATTCAGCTGCAGAATCCATAAATTGACACATCTCGGTCGCTTTGTGTTTGTCGAGTTTTACCAGTGTGGTTCAGCATGCGTGTCGTATAGTGGTGCATCTCCGTATTCCCTGCCACTGCGTATGGACACTCAGCGGCCAGGCTCGATAAATATCCGCAACACGTCAAGATAATAATACTCACATATGTCTGACTAGTCACTGACTCGCACAACGTTGGAGAGCAGACATCGGCGCGTGACGTCACATGTCACCGAGAAACCGGGTATGTAAGTGCGGACCGGGACAGTGGACTAAACCCACCTCGTCGACAGAAGCGATACCAGTATTCCATGATTGATTGACGTTCAACGTTCAACACCGACAATCGTGCAGATTCTGGGAAATCTTCTCGAGTGCTGTTGAGAAGTTATAGAGTTATGTATACAAGTGTGTACAACAAGCTGCCTGCTGCCCTGCTTCGCAATACTGCCCCAAAAGACACGCGCCAACACAAAACTCGACGAACCCTTCAGAGCTTTCATTTGTCTCATACAGTCATGCTGACCATACACTGCACATACTTTGATGAGGATTCAGAGTGCATGTAGAAGTGAAGAACGTGAATGAACAACATAACAATATCGACAGAGCATGATGGAGATGGCGTAGGATAGCAATCGCTTATTCCCAGCCTGAGTTGCCAGCGGAAGCGTCCGCGCCCCAGCCAGCACCAGCAGGCTCAGCAGCCCAGTCGGTCGTACCTGGTGCTGTCGGTTCAGCGGACCAGTCAAGGCCTGATTAAATGAGTAATTGTCAATGCTATGTGACGCCCCGAGTAGCGGTAGGTACATACCACCCTCAGTAGCCAGAGTCGGGTCGATTCCGCCAGCGGGTGCGGAGGTCGCGGCCCAGTCAGTGGGAGGCTCAGCTGTTTCACCAGCGGCAGCGGCAGCCTTGGCCTGGGCCTCCTCCTGTTGCTGCTTCTCCACTTCCTCGGGATCACGGTAGAAGAACATGTCGACCATGACGTTCCAGCCGTCGGCAGTACGAGGGACGGTTCCGCGGAGACGGAGAACTTCGCGGCAAAGGAGCCACCACATGAGACCGATCGAATGGCGAGACTTGTTGTTGGTGGGGATGGCGACATCGACGAACTTGAGGGGCGCGTCGGTATCGCAGAAAGCGATAACGGGGATGTTGACGTACGAGGCCTCACGAATGGCCTGGTGGTCAACACGGGGGTCGGTGACGACGATCAACCGGGGCTCCTTGAACGAGCGAGTGATGTAGTTGGTGAAGCTACCGGGGGTGAAACGACCAGCGATGGCCTGTGCGCCAGTGTTGGCGGCGTATTTGAGGACGGCACGGTGGCCGTAAGGACGAGCGGAGATGACACAAACGTCGTTGGGATTCTCAATAGCAGCGATGATGCGAGCGGCGAAAACGAGCTTCTCCCAAGTCTTGCCAATGTTCAGGATGTGGATACCTATACAGATGTCTGGATTCCACAAATTCCGAGCGTAGGCGAGCCAGACGCACCATCGGACCGTCTCTTCCACACGTATGGCTCCATCTGCTTGTCGCAGTTCTTGGTGCCAATATGGCTCTGAGCAGCGAGAAGGAGCTGGATCTCCTCATCGGTGGCAGCGAGAACGGAGGGGAGTTTTGACGACATGCTGGGCGACCTGAGGAAAGCGTATCAACATCCAGTCCAGCCAAGCCGCATCCATTCCAACGCCATGTCCATTTCCCCCCGTTCTTTCCTCAAATACGCAGAATAGCAGCATAGGTACGCACCGCTAGGGTTGTTTTGAGGGAGGCGTCGAGCTCGGCGACGTTGGCGGCGGTGGGGACAGCGACTTCAGCCTTCTGGGCGTCGGCTGCACGAGCGCTCGACAGGGCTCAGCGCTCCCCAAAATCTTTCTCACGCACTCGGCTCTTGTCGCTCAAGATGCAAGCGCTCAAGCCTCAGGTTTCGTTCTCTCCTTGCCATTTCCCCTCATGATCTCATTCCTCCACAGTCGACTCTATGATGAATTACATATCTGCTGCTCGCTATACTTGAAAAAGTGCATAAGACTACGCTAGGATCACACAAAACAGCTCGCCAGTGCCTCAAGCAGTTCCGCGGATCGCAACCAGTCACGCACCCTAATCGCCGTGCTGTCTCCATTTTTATTCGCCAACATGGAGGCAACACGGCCAGCAGGGAATGATATAAGAAACCATTCAATCTATCTAGTCAAGTTACCCCGCCACCTGAATTATGTCAGAATTGGGCACATGGACGTCAAGTACAACATGACTGTGCACTAAGAAACGGTGTGTACGACCTCGTAGTGCATGGTAAGTGTTGCATATTGTTTCCAGTTCTGCAGATGTTCAACATTACAACTTATATTCACGACAGATCTATTCCATGCTGTCACCCTTCCCATCATGCTCGACTGCACAACTTAGTCATCTCTCGGGCGGTTTCTCTAGTTGCTGCGACTAACTTTGGCTCTGTCCATGACGCGGCGCTCATTCCATGCTGCCAACCTGTTCAGGTTCCGCCGGGTCGTCGTGCAGCTTCGCATGCATCGCCTCGACCTCCTCCTGGACCCGCTCGATGGACTTGAAGTACTTGACGGTCTTGACCTTCAACTCTACGACCAGGGATAAACGGGAGTCCAAAAATAGAATGAAAAGAATGCAAACCAGCGGTGGCGTCCTCGTCGGCGACGATCAGCGCCCATGGATGTGTTTGCAGAGCAGAGAGGGTCCACTGTATACTTCGGTCAGTGTCGAATAAATGGGTAAATGCATCAAATTTACCAAGTGATTCACGCCTCCCTCTGTGCGCCGTAGGGTTTCTATCAGCACAATTCCTAACACATAAACCAACGATGACATACCGATAGCCTGGCTCAAAGCCAAAGCCTTCCTCTGGCCCGTAACGACGACGACCACTTCGCGGCTGTCCAGCACCGTTTGCACGCCGACGGTCAGGGCCATGCGTGGCACCTTGCTGATGTCGTTCCCGAAGAATCGCGCGTTCGCAAGGATAGTATCGTATGCGAGTGTTTTGATGCGCGTACGTGACTGCAGAGAAGAGCCGGGCTCGTTGAACGCGATATGACCGTCCTCCCCAATACCGCCGAGGAAGAGCTCGATACCGCCCTTGGCCTTGATCTTGGCCTCGTAGGACTTGCACTCTCCTATCAGGTCTTTCGCATTGCCGTTTAAGATATTTACTTGCGAAGGTGGAATATCGACTAGCAGAACATGGTTAGGAGGGAATGTAGTGACAGGAGATGGGGGACGCACTGTGGGAGAAGAACTCGCGGAACATGAAAGTGTGATAGGACTCGGGATGGTCTTCTGGCAGCTGGACATACTCATCCATGTTGAAGGTCACAACGTGCTTGAAGCTTTGCGTCGGTCGTATAAGCAGTCAGAATGCAGCGGCACAGCGGGGGACGTACGAAAGCTTGCCCTCCTTTACAAGCTTGATGAGATACTTGTAGGTGGGGATAGGTGAGGAGCCTGTTGGTAGACCCAAGACGAACGGCTTCTCAGCTGTCGGTTTGAAGTCATTGATGCTAAGGGACGCATAAGTGCTATGACCATAGTTACTCGCGTTGGCTGCTTACCGCTTCGCAATGTACTCTCCAATGTACTGGCCGACACCAGAGGCATGGTCACGGATTATGAGACCTGGATATACACAGAATCAGCAGCTCTTCATACTCGTTTGCCCTCGCTTAATGGCGTACGCATTTCTCCTGGACTGTGCGCCGGGCTGTGCGGAGGAGGGTATAGCGCAGGAGGTGGTGGGCGGAGGGAGGCTATGGGTTCGTGAAGTACACCGACTAGAGACCGACATATATGCTCTGTGCCGGCCTCCTTGTCGGCGACATCAGCGATGATCCCATTGGCTTAGCCAATCGAAGGCTATCGGCATCCTCAGCTTCGACCTTTGGACGGTCCTCGAGGTTCATACCAACGTGCTAACCTGGCGCTTGAAGCGTACTGAACGCATGGCTGACTTGATAGGACTGTCCAAAGCTTATTCAACTTCATCTGGCTCCGCGTCCCCGAGGACGACGGTCTGGCCGAATAACAGAAAATACGGCTGATCCTACACCAACACTTATCTGTGTACTTTCTCTTCGTGAATGCAGTGCCGACATAACTTATTTCCCTAGGGGTGCGTGAAGTTGCCAATGCGCAAGTGAAGAGGAACGGATAGCAAAGTCAGTAAAATGAATCTGTAATTTTAAGGCACGTTCGGCCCTGGATCCGTGGCTAGAAAGGGACAATTATTGCGGAGACCGTGTGCTGAAGATGCAAATGACCTGGGGCTGAAAATGAAAATCAACCTTCGCCTTGGTCCTTCCCGCTTCGGTGTACCTCATGAGCCTGGCTTCTCAGATGGGGATGTTCGGTATTCCTGCCGCAACCCGCGGCCGCTCCGGTCGCGGACGCGCTAGACACCAAGCGTCAAATGGATGCTGCCGAGTACGCGCTCACGTGAGACGATCTAGGCGAACGCGTGCGGCGGGCGCTAGACGTTCAACCTGTTCGTGTAGCGCCCAGACAGAACTGCACCACCGTCCACCACAACGACGAAGACCGCAACGACGAAGACCGCAACGACGACTCACCACCGGCGGCTGCTCCGGGGCCCATCATGTCTTCACATCTCTCCCTGTACGACCCGTTGGACATCATAGGCAATGGCTCCTTCGGTATTATCCGTAAGGTTAGACGGAAAGGTGACGGTCTGGTGAGCTGAGCCATATAGTGCGGGCCTCTGGTCAAGTATAACGAGACTATACTGCCTGCAGATATTTGCCAGGAAGGAGTTGAATTTTGAGCGCATGTCGGAGCGGGATAGGAAGCAGATTGTGTCTGAAGTGTACGTACCCGGACTTATAAAACCGTGGTGCAGGCGGCATGATGACAGTAAATGCAGAAACATTCTGAAGGACCTGCACCACGACAACATTGTTCGATATCACGACCGACATGTCGACCGAGAGGCGGGAATTCTGTACATTCTCATGGAGTATTGTGGAGGCGGGGACTTGTCCAGCATAATCAAGCAAGCCCAGCGGCATAGCCGGCCAATACCAGAAGACACAATATGGAACTACTTCATGCAGATACTACTCGCACTAAATCACTGTCATCATCCAAACGGACAGGGGCGACTCAGCAGTGGCGGAAGTGCAGACGAGAAGGAGAAGCGGCCGCAGATTCTTCACCGAGACTTGAAGCCGGACAATGGTGCGTTCTCGCTGATTATTCGGTACTCGCTTGTTGATAGCATAGTTGCATACATACAGTTTTTCTGGACGAAAACAACAATATCAAGCTTGGTGACTTTGGGCTATCGAAGGCCCTGGCTCAAGCTAGCTTTGCCCAGACTTACGTTGGAGTACGTCCCGTGTACTACACGTAACCGTTATCTAACATTTTACATCCTTAAGACTCCCTATTATATGTCGCCAGAACTCATGCAAGAGAAAGCATACGATTCCAAGTCAGACATCTGGTCTCTTGGATGCTTGATCTTCGAACTTTGCGCTCTGAAGCCGCCATTCCACGAAGCAAAAACACACGCTGAACTCAGTATACTTATTCGGTACGACAAGTGTATACTTCCTCTTGCCAGTACTCCGTAACACTCCACGTCGCAGCAACGGACGAATACCGCCCCTGCCCAAGGGCTACAGCCCAGCTCTGTCGAGCGTCATCAAAGCCATGCTAAACCTCAACGTGAGTGCAAACCATGTCTCAACCTCTCTATATGCGCTAAATGTAGGTGCACAAAGCCGGCTATGCGACCGTCCGCGGCCCAATTATTACAGCATGAACGATTGGACTTGGCCTTCAAAGTCTCTGAGACACAGAAGATGTGAGCGAGCGGTTGCAGTGGAATGTGGCCTGTTATTCAACGCTTTACAGGCTGAACGCTGTCAAATCGCACAAGGCGACCGTCATCGCAAGGGAACGTGAGGTGGCAGCGCGGGAGTCTGCACTCACGGAGAAGGAATCTCAGGTGACTGGTATCCTCTCGCAAAGGGATAGTGAAATCGCATCTCTACGTGCCCTCCTTTCCACCGCCGAAGAGACCCATCAAACGAAAGTTCGTGAGGCCCTATTGAAGCGGGAAGAGGAGTTGCGGGCAATGGTCTTGAAGCAGGAAGCAGAAGTCGCTACGCGCATGGCTCGCCGCGAGGAGGAGATTATGGAGGCCGTCCGGCGGCGGGAGGACGATATCGCGAAGATGTGGGCTGACTGGGAGCATGAGACGCGAGAGAGCATGGTTCGGGCAGTCGAAGAGCGTATGGCGTGGGTGCAGTCGCAGACGGACGAGATCGAGCACGAACGGCAGCGGCTGGAGAACTACAAGGTGGAGCTCGAGCGGCGATGCGAGCAGGCGGAACGCGAGCTTGCAGCGAGCAAAACCCAGAGCAATGGTCAGGTACAGGGTAAGACGCCGCTGGAAAACGTCAAGAATCTCATACGGGCACCTATCTGGGACGAGCCGACGCCGCACGAGACCCCATTGCGCACCTCAACGAAGCTGGCGAAACCTCCTGTGTTCGAGACGCCAATTCACAGATCTGCCGCCGCCCCGCGGGAGTTTTGCCCGCCGTCCGCGATGAAGGGCGTGGTGCTGACGGCGACTGGCGAGACGCTTGCGACACCGTCACCAGCCGAGTTTGCAAGACTGTTCGTGCAGACACCACGCGTCACACTCAACTTTGCGCAGATCTTCGACTTTGAGAGCGATGCGGACGACAGTGCGGACGAGGAGGGCTATGAGACGGACACGCGGGTACCAGTTTCTGCAACCGCGACGATACGGGCGCGCAAGCGGGAGAGGGAGCCAGTGGTTACACCTGATCCGGAAGACGAAGATGAGGAGGATGTCGAGAGCACCCCGAAGCAGGCCGCGGTTGCGCCAGTGCGGCCGACAAGGTTGCGCAGGCCGTCAATAGTACGTGCGTCGTCGTCGAGGCCGCTGCTCGAGAAATCGGGAGGTTCGGGCTCGTCCTCGTCTTCATCAGGGTCCGCATCCAAGGCATCAGGGACGTCGACAGCCTCGGCATCGTCGACTCAAGTAGCACGGGCGAAGTCAAGACCACGGCCGCCGTCTAACCAGTCGACTCAAGCGACCGGCTTTGTGCCTACACGGACTGAACCTGAGTATGACTTATCCGACGAGGAGAATCTACCAAGCCCCTTCCTCAAGAGGGTTGACCGAGAGCGCATATCGCGGACGACCTCGGCACCCGTGCAGGCCATTCAGCAGGAGTCCAGTGTACCATCGAGTAGAGGGCGTGCTCCGCGCAAGAGTGGCGGGAACACGCTGCGGGCGATGGCAGTCGTCAACGCAGCGAACGCAGCGGGCGGAGTGCTGGCCAGCAAGTCCGGCGGGACGCTCAGTGCCAGAGTACCCACACGGACGACAAGTGCGTCGGCCGTGCCACATAGTGGGACGCGTTCCTCAATCGCGAAGGCGAAACTGGCGAGCGAAGAGGCGCGGAAGGCGCTGTTCCGTCCATGACCATGACTGTCCCTCCTGCCACTACGCGCACCTTCTTATATGGTCGACCGTTCTTTCCTGTGTAGGATTTGGCATTTATTTTCTGTCATAATGTTTATGTTCCGCGGTCGTCATGCATGCATACAAAGAATCCCACCACACTCCTGCGACACCTACATACCCGCTGTACCTTGTACTTATACCTAATTCACAGCATTTGAGCTTGCAGACTTCTCGAAGCCTTGATGCCGGGCAGGAGTAAGTGCCGGGGAATTGATCCTACTGTCAACACCCACTTCGCTGACCGAAAGGTAGATGTTCTTCTCCCCTCCCGCGACGTTCTTAACAACCGACAGCGTCTGGTCGACATGGGAGATGGTCAAGGACGCGGCGAGTGGGGTTCGGTGCGCCTCGGTCACAACGTTACGACCTCCTAAATTAGTCACGCCGCGCAAAATCGACAAAGCCGCTGTCTCAGCATGAGCACATATCTCGAAAATTTCATCGTTCATCACAACACTCGACAGCGAGCACGGCGACGACGTCCAACCGCGGCAGCACGAAATAGGAGGTGCTGGTCGTGCCTCGGAGGCGGTCAACTCAACGCTCAGCTATAGGCCGCCGCGAAAATTCCCGTGCACTATCGCTCAGCGTACCGAGGAATTGTTATCTGCTGGTGAGCACTTTGTGATTCAAGGTGTAGGTCATTTTTCCGTGCTCAATCCCCTTCTGCAGACCGTTCATGAGCATGAGGTCCTGGAAATTCGTAACATTCCAAAGCGCGTCTACGGCGCCGAGGGGTCTTTCACCGGAACCTGAGGAAGAAACTGTCGGTGCGAGCAACTCGCGCAGGTTGCCAGTCGCAGAAACCGATGTCAAGCACAATCACTTTGGCACGACGGATCGTGTATGCTCGACGCCAGATTGCCAATGGACAATCGACCCGTCGCGCGACTCAGATATATGCGTTGTTTGCGAGGGAGAAGCGGCGGGCAGAGGGCGAGAAGCAGAAGCTGAAGAAGGTGCTCAGTATGCGGGGCACAGGCGGGGAAACAGTGAGTCCTCCGTTCACGCCTCAGTTCCGTACGCTCGCTTCGCCCGCCAACGCGTCAATCGGGCCCGTATCATATATGTCATACGCCCAATATTGCCGAGCCCTCGTGGCAACGACTTTGCGACGCGATGCGCAACCCGTCTTTTACACCGCGACTATGTACAGGGCTGACCGCGACTTCAACCCCCAGCGGCCGACATGCGCCATCTGTGGGCGCAATGTTGTCCTTCCACCTGTCATCCGCCCAGCCCAGTTCATTATCTGCACGCTTTGCGAACGCAAGATGCTCCAGGCAAACACAGTGTCGCAATCTCGACCGGCCAACATTATTCAACCTGGGTCAAGTCAGCCCAGAAGTCGCCCTCATGATCAGCCTCACGGTCATCCGCCCTCTCGTACACAAAAGCTGTCCATTATCGTACCCGGTCAGAAGCAGAGACAACCTCTTACCATCCGCTTGCCAAAGCCCAAGTCATCCTCCGACTACAGGCACTCGTCTTCCATAAACACAGACACGAAGACGTTAGCCTCTGCTCCTGCGACGACACCGAATCTGCCATCTCAGCGCAAGGCGAGCAGTAGTACCACACCTTCGACGCCCATCTCGAGTCACGTAGGCGGTGTTACAGATCCCCGAGACTTACTTGCACGGTGGGCAAACACGGAGAAGGCTATTGATCACTTTTCGCAAATGCGTCATTTTAACGAGAAGGGAGAATACCTCTATCCTCCGACGCTACCCTATGCAATGGCCGCGCAAAATATTGTGGTGAGTGGTGTAGTGTATGACGGCTTCGCATAGCCCGTCACTGATCACATTTGTCCAGGCTGGTCAGGCTCCCTCCTACGTCAAGTCATCCCCTTCTCTAGCAACGCGCACTCGTCTGGCCCGCAAAGCGTTACTCCTCATCTCGTAAGACCGGGAACAAGCCTAGAAAGCCACGCGCCATCGTCGTCTTCGGCAACGCGAGTTATCCGTCCTATCTCGCTCAGCCAACCCGTATCGTCGCTTGCCACCACCGAGCCCGCTCAACCTCGACCCAAAATCACTTTGCGTCTACCAAGCAGGGCCTCTATCAGCAAGTCTTCCAACACCTCGCATGACGGTACGACGTCGCCTGGCAAACGGATGTGTAAATGCGACGGATGTAAGACCACGCTAGTTCGAGATCACCCGTGGATTTTCTGCACCAACTGCCTAAAAGACCCACAGGTGACGACGCCTTCGCCTGCTACAGTCCCTAAAATCGCAGGGCACGCAAGGCGCGCAAGTGAACCGAGCATCACTGCGATAGGGTTACCCAAGCTCAAGTTGGGTACAGTTCGCACTGCAAGCACCGGGAGGAGAGGCATCAGCGAGCCGCTGGAAACCCAGGCGTCCTCCTCTACATCTAAACTGCCTCCTATCAGGCTGCTGAATCCGAAGCTGAAACAGCAGGCTCACCCCGACAAAAGCGATGGTCGCGCAAAGGTCACGCGCGGTCCATTCACGCTTCCGACGCCGCCGCCTTCCTCACGGCAGAGTTCACCTACCGCCCAGCTGCCATACTCAAGCAGTCCACCGTCCTCACCTGAACTGCCGCTTTCGTCCGCGTCATATGTTAAAGAACACGAACACATCTCTCTTTGGGATAGCGACCTCTCCGACCTCACACCACTAGAGTCATCCGACGAGGAAAGCGAGTCGGGCTCGGACGACGATCAGAAACTCAAAGCGCCCGAGCAGTCGGGGCTCGACCGGGACCATCACGCACAAGCCAGCATCCGCGGACAGCCGCAGCGGACATTCGTGTGCGTGCGTGCGAAGTGTCACAACCTGCTCATGCCGTGGTCGAAGTGGAAGATGTGCGAGGGATGCCGCACGAAGTTCAAGGAACACCCGATGGAGCAACAGCGTCAAGATGGTTATCCAAATTCCGCTCGAGTGAACGACGAGGTGCGGGTAGAGGATCGGGCGGGTGAGTTCTTGTACCGTGGACCAAAACGAGCTTACGATGCTAATCATTGACGTTACAGACGGACGAAAGTGTGCTCTGCGGACCTGTAAGAACACATTGCCCGCGTCGTACCGCTGGAAACTGTGCGACCGCTGTCGCACGCGGGCGCGCCGCCAGTCGCGGAAGCGCAAGTATGGCGAACTCGGACCTGCGACCGACGAGGACGGCGACAATTCTGAGCTCGCCTCGCGCCGACGCGGACACTCGAAGGTGCACTTCAAGAAGCTGAAGCTGACATTCAAGGGCTCTCATGTCGCGAGTGTCGAACCTCATGCGCAACCCCGACCCAGAAAGGCGACGCTATCCATGGTATGTGCTTCTGTCCTATTTCTGACGACATGACACTGACCATCATGCGTAGATTATACAAGATAACGCTATACGATACCCATTGTACCAGACACTACCCTTGCTCCTTGACGTCCTCCGTGCACGGCTGTTCAGTTTCCTGAGCGCGACGACGCACTACCTCCGGTTCCAGCTCATTCGTGACGGTTTACGCGCGCTTGAAACTGCCAAGCCCACCATATTTGCGTTCGAGGGCGAGTTCAGCGTCATTGCGGACCCCGCGGGCGGCGAAGTTGGGAGGCGGATTGGCGAAGTCCAGGCCGAAATTGGCAAAGCCCTCGCCATTGATTTTGTGTGAGTATTTGAAGTTTATATCCGGGCAATGCGATAGAGGTGCTAAGAATTGTCCATTGCAGGCCAAACGGATTTCAGGTCGAACCAAACGGGACGATCCTCGGACACTATGCTTGCATACACGAGGTTCTTGTGCCGGTCCCTCCTCCAGTTTCTTCCACGGAGCTGGTGACTGAGGGGTTCCCTGCGACCAACAGTTCGACCTCCAACGCTGCCATCGAAGACACAAAGACCAAGATTAAGGTGGAGGCTGTAGAGGAGGTGACTGTCAATCACGTCGCCCAAGCTGTTGAGGGAGTCGCAGGTGCCGGAGATGCGAAGGTGACAGGATGGCAGGAGAAGCAGGCGGTGGCGGAACACAGTGTGGTTATGCGAACGGACACGGAGGACAGCAGGATGCGGCGCCCCCGTCGGCTACGCCAGCTGCGTCTGTCTCGCCCGCGGGACCTGAGATGTTTGACATCATGGCAAAACGGATGGCGGGTGAGCTGTGCGTCTCGGTTCTGTGGGACCGGTCGCACCGTTACTTTCCCTGGTTTGCGGACAATTGTACAGTTCAGGCTCGTCGGATGACGCTGTGCCTTCCCGCGATTATTCGTTCGGACGCTGCTTACATTTATTCGTATTTACATGCTGTTGTAAATGGCGTCTTGATATACGTACACATGCGGCTTGTAACTACCTGCCGCTAGCGACAAATGACTTTTTTTACACAATGCGTTGGAAGCCGAGCTCAAAGGTGGCAATGCAGAGAGCATGAAGCGCACGCAGACAGCAGTAGGGCGCATCGTACAGCTCGACTACATCATCGTCTTGCCACTGCCAAGTACGTCAAAAGGTTATCCGCACGTCCAGTAGAGCAAATCGGGGGCAAAGATCATCCTTCGACAAAGACGAGGTTGGTACTTATAATGTCAGTGTCTTTTTTGACAATTGACCAGGTCTTGCTGCCGTTCGGGGCGAACAATGCAAGCTGGATCTACCAGGCGTCATCGATGCCCTCGCTCTTCACCAAGCTAACAATAACACGGAATCAAGTTTTATTACCAGGGTCAATGTATACGTAAGTCAATCAGGTGTATAACTGGCCCAAGAGCAGCGGTGCCCACATTTACAGTCACAGAAAAGGCGTGAAAATATCCAACGACACTGACACACTCGCGTGGCCTTAGTGACTCTGAGTCTCAATGCCCAAGATAGCGACGTTCCTCTGCGATAGTTTCGTCAGCCGATGCGAGACTTCACAATACCGTATGACGTACCTTGCGCGGGCAATTCTGTGTTACCCTCTGGCATCCCCACACCTTCACCTCCTCGATGCCCCACGCAATGTTCGAGCACGGCCTTGATCGTCCAGTCGTTCGCCTCCCTGCACCAGCCGATATCGAGCTTCCGCAGCCGCGGTGCCATCTCCCCGATGCTCTTCAGCGCGTCCTCCGGCGTCGCCTTCCAGCCGTTGATGTTGAGGCGTTCGAGGGCGCTGCCCGAGTGCTTGAGGAGCGCGGTCAGCGCGAGGCCGCTCAGCTCGTCGCACCGCGACATATCGATGGCGGTGAGCGGCGGGTTGGGGGTGTCCACGGCGGACTCCCACGTGTCGAAGAATTCCGCCACGCCTGCGTCGGTCAGGTCGGGTAGGTCGTCGAGGACCATAGAATTTAGATGAGTGACGTGAGGTTTGAGGCCCTGGAACAGGAAGGCGTCGCTGATCTGCATGTTATGTGACACATCAAGGTGCGTGAGTGTGCTCCCGACAGCGGCCACGAGTTCGGTGAGTGCTTGGTCGGACAATGCTTCCGGGTCCCCTGGATAGGAGATGTCCAGATATGTCAGGTTGCCGCCCAGCTTCTTGATGTGCTCCAAGAATTCGTCAGACATCTTGCCGATTTCCTTGAGGCGCAGCTCGGAGAGATCTTTACAGCTCTCGACCAAAGATTCCATGCAAGCCAAGTCGAATCGAGGGCTCTGAGTGATCAGGAAGCCTTTGAGATATGGATGCGTTTTGAAAAACGTCTGCCAGGTCGAGGCATATACCAGAAACGGTCCGAGAAGCTCAAGCCGGGTAAGCCGAGGCAAACTGTCGGACCATGCGTGTATGACAGAGTTGTCCATCCTTCCGCAAAAGTCGAGCCGAAGGGTCGTCAAGTTGGGGTTGAGCGAGGCCAGAGTGCAAAGGGCGGGTGGCACGAGATCTAGAATGTACTGCTGAGCAAACGTCGTAGGGCGAGTGAAAACGCAGGAAACACACTGGTAGCATCGTAGAGGGTCAAGTTCGCATTCTTGATGTCATAGAACAGATTAGCATTTTGCGGTGTTCTGGGCGTCGCTCAGTAAAACAAGAAACAGTGGAATAAGTTGGATACTAACAAGCTTCTGTCCTTTGCTATGGCCTTCGCGATGTTATCCAAGTTCATGCCTCCGATGTCCCCCAAGGCCTCGACGTCGTCAATGTGGCGACTGACGATCTGGATGTATGGACTCTTAGGGGTGTTGATGGATGGGGCAGGATATACGCACCTGTACACACATCGAAGCGAGACTAGGAAGGCGTCGCTCCTCGAAGTGAGTGACGGTGCGTTTCTCAGTTGCAGGTTTGCGCTTCCGCGGCGCGGCGGGCTTCTTGAACGGGTCGACCCCAGAGGCCTTCAGACACGGGTGGCATAGGAAGCCGGGCTTGTCTTGCGAGGGTCGAGTATATTGAGTCTACAGCAGCAGTTGATGACATCCACGAACAACGACCTGTAACTTGAATACGCACGACAGAGAACTGGTTACCGCATTTTGCACACTCTATCAAGCTTCCGTTTGGCGGCTTCGTCTCGTCCTTCCACATTTTCGACAGCGCGGTGTATGCGTCCTCATCTTCATCTGAGTAGTCTTCATCGTCGCCCTTCTTGCCTTTCTTAGCTTTGGCCTTTGCCTTCGCCTGGGCTTTCAGCTTCGCCTCTGCGGCTTTCGTGAGCTTCCTCTTCTTCGGTGCCGGGTTCTCGTCTTCATCGAGATTGTCTGAGTTGTATTCGCGTTCGCCCTAGGAGAAAACATCAGTTGTCGTAAAGAAAACAAGGGATTGGCCACATACGTTCTCTTCCGCTCCGTCTTGTTGCTGTTGCTCCTCACCAGCAGCCTGAGCCTGGCCCGCATTGCTAGGCCCTGCAACTGGCTGCGGTACTTCCCTGGTTCTGGCGCGCCGTGCGATAGTTGTTGGTGTAATTCCTGACTCCTGAGGAGGAAACTGTCAGAGGATTTTGCTTTCTTGGGAACGGCTCGGGCAACTTGCCTTCAAAAACTCTGTGAGAGCAGACGCAGGACCTCTAACAGCATTGTTCCTCCGGCTCATGTTCGATGCAAAGATTTGGGACAGAATGTAAGCACAGAGCGTTGTGTGTGTGAAGGTCGTCGTCGTCCGGGACCAACAAAAGTGCGACGCGACTCGCACTCGCGTCTAATTAACAATTGATTGGCGCTCATTTTGAGTTTGGGGCGTCGGGCAAAAGGCCGCCTGGCCGCGGAGGAGCAACTTGTCCTCGGTGAGCTTCCTCTTCGTCGTTTTCGAAACATCCAGTCTTACTCCTGCTATGCGCATCGTTTTTCAACATAAATTCATGGCTTACTCTGCTCACTTTAAATGAAAAGTGAAATGAGGTCTCAAAATCTGATTCCAAAGCCTCCCGCTGCGGGAGGCTGCTGGCACCCGTCTGCTGACTCTATTTGCTACCCTCCCTCTTCTAACATCAATCCCTATTGAAACGAGGGCATTGGGCGCTGCAAGAAACGGCGCTAGAGGACTTGCGTACATTTTCGGTCGGGTTGCAAGGTGTCCAGTAGTCTGATGCAATACACCGATTGGCAGGGTCCCAGGATCAGTCCCGCCCGACTGAGGAAGCACGTCAGTAATGCCAAGCCTGGCTCGCGCGATATAATCTATTGCACTGTGCCGGAGCGCTGAAGACCATGCGCAGCTCTCCAATCCGATGGATTCTGCCCTCGGAGAAGGGTATAAGATGCGGCCCGCGCGGTCAAAGCGTCAAGCCATGAGTATAAAGTCGTAGAGACCGACACCAAATGCTGCGGTGTGCTCACCTATCTGCAACCCCTTCTTCTCTGGTCTCATCTCCACCATCAGGATAGCTACCACTGCAAAGCAAGGCTCGTCGTCTATGATGCCCAACTTACTGACGATTCTCGATGTCGCTCTGGCGGTCGTCGGCATTGTCCTTGTGAAGGCCTTTATCACGCGAGACAGAAACCGTGCACCTGTACCACCAGGCCCAAAAGGCCTTCCGGTTATTGGTAATGTGCTCGACATGCCATCATCGCATGAGTGGTACCAAATTCACTGAATGGGCTGAGCGATACGGTACGCCTACGGACGGGTTTCAGTTGGTTGCATGTTTACCTCACATGAGCGCAGGGGACATCATTCACCTCAGCCTCATTGGCCAATCCATGGTTATTCTCAACTCCGCACAGCACGCTATAGCTCTCCTTGACAAACGCAGCTCTATCTACTCCGACCGTCCCGTTCTAACGATGGGTGGAGAACTTGTAGGGTGGAAGTATACACTTGCGCTGACACCGTATGGCGAACGCTTCCGCGAATATCGACGATTTTTTCACCGTATCATTGGAGGACGCACTCAAATGGAGAAACACCTCGATCTGGAAGAGTACGAAACAAAGCGCTTCTTGATGAGGGTCCTGAAGGACCCAAAGGACGTGGCGAGTCACATACGGAAGTTAGCATTCCGTGATGTTTCAATCACCCGTTGGCACTGAAGGGATTTCTTCAGAACAGCTGGGGCGATCATCCTCAAGATTTCTCACGGCTACGAGGTCCAGGAAGGCGAAGACCCCATGGTGAACCTTGTTGACATTGCGATCGAGCACTTTTCTCTGTCGACTGCCCCTGGCGCTTTTCTGGTGGACGTCTTCCCGATCTTGCAATACGTGCCAGCCTGGTTTCCGGGTGCAGGATTTCAGAAAAAGGGGCGGGAATGGAAGCGCGCCATAGAACAAATGGCGGACGTTCCGTATGAATTCGTCAAGAAGAACATGGTCAGTGGCACTCTGGTGGCCTTCAAACTGGCATGCATAAACTAGAGTACTGAATGTCCTTTAGAGGGACAATACGAATATACCGAACTACACTTCGGAGTTGTTACAGAATGAAGATATGGACCGGAGCAAGGAGTTCAATATAAAATGGTCTGCTGCGTCTTTGTACTCGGGTAAGTATTGTCTTCGCCTTCTCGAACCCGATACTTACGCTCGCTGCTTCAGGTGGAGCAGATACGGTCTGCCGCCTTTAATTCTCTCATCTCATTGACAGCATTGAGCCGTAACCTTGCAGACTGTCTCGGCCATCTACTCGTTCTTCCTTGCCATGACGCTCTTCCCGCACGCGCAGAAGCGCGCACAAGAAGAAATTGACTCTGTCATTGGGAATGACCGCCTACCCTCGTTTGAAGACCGCCCAAACTTGCCCTACGTCGAGGCACTAATAAAAGAGGTGTTCAGATGGAACCCTGTAGTTCCGCTTGGTCAGTACCTATATATTTTCGCAACGTCATGGCTGACACAGTCGCTTTTGCAGGCGTTCCGCACCGATTGCTGGAAGATGACGTCTATGAAGGGTACTGGATTCCCAAAGGATCTATCGTCATTGCGAATATTTGGTTGGTCCCTCGTCTATGCATCACCGCCGAGTGCAGCTCATTGCATGCTTAGGAAAATGCTGCACGAACCTAATGTCTACCCCGAACCGTTCGAGTTCAACCCGAGTCGGTTCATGCCTGCTGATGGGGAGCGGCGGCTCCAGACCCACGTCAGTACTGCTTCGGTTTCGGACGAAGGTTCGTCTCCATACACAGTTGGCTGCACTCTTCTTGCTCACGTGCCACGGTCGTACTTGTGCAGGATATGTCCTGGTGAGTTCTGTGAAACATCTCTAGTATGTAACATGGGCTGATGTACTGCCCTCAGGACTGCATCTGGCCGATTCTTCGGTGTTTATTTCGTGTGCTATGGCGCTGGCTGTCTTCGACATAGCAAAGACCGTGGAGAATGGGGAAGTGGTCGAGCCCGAGGTCGTATATACAAGCGGTACCATTAGGTATGTTGCATGCCGATCTTGATATCTACTGTTGCTCATTCCCTACGTTACCAGCCATCCGAAACCGTTCAAGTGCAGTATCAAGCCGCGTTCTGTCAAAGCGGAGAGGTTGATATTGTCTGTCGACGCTCGTTCGTAAACCACCGTCACTGCTCTTGGTGGGCCTCATTAAGACACGGTGTGGCTTTGCGGCTTCTGTAACGGCGCATCTGGTGCAGGTAGAATCTGGCGTGCATTCAGCTCCCAATGCTCTCCTCCCCATTTATACAACCTATGTCATGATGGTACACGCTTTGTCACGATGATAGCCAAGACCGGCAGGGCTTTGGTGTACGCCTTATCATGCTGAGATATTTTCGTATATTCATCATGGAACGTGTAGTAATTAGATGCTCCGCAGGAACAGAAATAAATACATTGACATGAGCGATAGTGATAGTATTATGTGTGAAGTGTGCACGCAGGCTAGTATGCAAAATGGAACGTAACATGAGGGGAAACCAAGTCCAGCGTCCAGTGCCCGGCGGAAATTTAGCGACAGCTCATGGTGATATACTCCATGCATGGGCAGGAGAAATACCGACGGCTCGCCTCTGGCTCGTACGCTCGTTCTGGCTTCTCTAGCGCACAATGGGCACTCGGGAACCTAGACACGTTCACTGACCAGCGCATGGTTGCCCCGGATGTTCATGAAAGAGTACTGTAACACAATCAGCCGTCAAATATTTGAATACAGCCTGTGAACTTGAGCGCACCTCTGCGAGGTCCGGCCTCGCGCCGCGGACCAGGTTCACGTAAACGAGGTTGGGCTCGGTCCAGAACGGCCGGAGCCCTGCCGCTTCGAGCCTTTCCCACCACTTCCTGAACCGCTTGAACGAGCCACCGTTCGCGCCCCATGCGTGCACCTCGAGCTGCATCTGTCCGACAGGCAGCGTGGGCAGTTCGCCAGCAGGGCTATGCGGGTGACGAGGCTCGGACCACTGCGCCGGGATGAATGCGTCGACGAACGAGTCGAGCGCCTCAAACTCGGCACCTTCGATGTCGATCTTCAGGATGTCGATGAAGTCGTGCCCGTTCTGCTGCATGAGCGTCTGGAGGGTGAAGGTCGGCGGGTTGCCGTAGGGCACGTCCTGGCTGCCGAGGGCGTACGGGAAAAAGTGGGAGCGGTTCTTTAGCTGGGGAACGTCAGTGACTTCGGGGCCAAAAGACTTCACGGAGAAGTCGTAGCCGTAGACCTGGCAGTGCGGTGCGGCTTCGAGGAGGGCGGCCTCGAACGACGACTCGCCGTTGACGCCGAAGGAGTAGATTGTACATGGACGGTGCTGGCGAGCAACGCGGTCGAGACCGCAGACCCACTTTCCGCCGTCACCAAGCGTTCCGATGCGCTCAACGTGGTGAGGGCAGCGGAATGCGGGGATGAAGAAGTCCCCTGCATGGAGTCCTGGTCAGTACAGAGGTTGCGTCACTCAGCCAAGACACGTACAAAGAGTGTAGAAATCTCCTTTCTCTGGGAATCTGTAACGATGCTAAGTGAGGACGCGTGGTATCGAGATATTGAGGCAAAAGCGCACGATACAACGGCCTCATCCGTAGGTCCCCATTTTCTCACTAGGCCTTCTCTTCCCTTCAAAGCATCTGCATATCTAGACTCTTCCTCTTGTAGAGTCCTTCTTAGTGCCCTTCCGGGTCGCAGTGAGTCCGTCGGCATCGAGGGAGTTGAAAGCAGAAGGAATGTGCAGAAGAGAATGCATCCTAGCAGAAGGGAGTAGCGGGGATGGCGAGTAAAGACAGACGGCATGATAAAGGACTGCGGCGAATTAGTGGGTTACGTGGAAAGTAGTGTCAGAGCGATAGAGCGAGCGAGCATGAAGCTGTTGGTAGGAGGAGAGAAGGAGACGGGGGTGTAACGTGTCGCAGCGCATGCAGGATGGCCGGGCCAGGCTGGGCATGGAGACGGGCGGCGGCTAGCCTGTACCCTTCTTGCTTACCCGACGTTGGCGACAGGTTGGGGACCCTCTCTTAGCCTATCACGGATCAATGGGTCGAAACTCAGGAAGGACGAAGCGGAAGACTAGGCGCTCGCAGCACGGCTTTTGCCTTGGCATCGCGAGCCGTCTTCACCTCAGTGGTTAGTTAGCTCAATGATGAACAGACGCACTCGGGTACGTACGATAAAGACCTCTACTACAGTGTACTCTGAAACATAGTGAAGGAGGTCAAAACCACATCACACCACCCGTTTTGAGGATTTGCGCCACAAAGCGCAGATCTCCCCGGGACAAAGCGGGCCGAGCCGGTGATGTCACGTCCTGCGGCCATGAATTGTTTGATCTTTTGGCATATGTCGCCGTTCGCCTTGCAGTCAACAGTGCAATTGAGAGTAAAAGAATACATTTGTAAGTGTCTATATCTAAACGCAGCAGGTCAGCCAATTGGAAAAGATGGGATAGGAGGCGACGCACCGACAGACCAAGCAGGTCAACCGTCATCCTCAAGCTTTCCACCGCCATCGACCTCGGTACCTCGCATCCGACCACCGCACATACGACACACAGAGACCCGCCGCTAGGAGAAGCGCGCCGTCGTACAGGGCGACCTGGTTGTACTTCGTCTGTAGAACCTTGTGATCTATCGCCGACGGCGAGCCACTGGGCCCCGCCGTGCTCATGCCCAGCCCTCGTTGATGGCTCCCTAGGATTACACCAGCCAGGGGTGCACCAAAGAGCGCGCCCATACCACGGATGAAGTAGATGATGCCGTTGACGCTTGTGTAGTGTTGAACTCCGTACACCTCGGCAATGGTCGTGGGGAGAAGGGCGTTGTAGCCACCGGCGAGGATGCCGTAAGCGACGATAAAAGCAATAAATTGCGGCCGTGGTGCGGATGGCCAGAGAGCGAGGACGGAGACACCGGAGAGAATGAGCTAAGAAAGGTTTCAGTGTTCATCCCTCCCCAAGCAAAGAACAACGGGCATACGCTGATGATCATGGTATTTTGCCGTCCGACTCTGTCTGCGAGCACGCCCATGGATACTCGTGCAACACTGTTGACGGCATTGTTTATAGCCAAGAGTAGTGAGGCCGTGCCCGAGGAATACGAGAGAACGGAGACGGAGTAGGTTGTTAGGAAGTACGTAGGTACAACATTCCCACCAGCTTGCAAGAAAGCACCAAGGGCCTACGACACATTTCAGTGAGTTTTAGAGGACGGGATGTCCGTTACTGATCACACCTGCCAGACGAACGCGCCGCGCTTTGCCACGCTAAGATCCATTCTGGTGTTGCCCCGTCCGGCGCTGTAGACGTTGCCCCTTTCTTGACGACACAAGATACAGGCACGCCTACTGCGAAATTCCATATGCCGAGGATCCTTAAGGCCCAACCAACGCCAAACTTCGCGATGAGGCGGTTCATGACGGGTGACAGAATAAGACCGCCGACGCCTGCGCCAGAGAGAATTAAGCCGAGAGCGAAACCGCGGTGAGCGTCGAAGTAGGCCGGGGTCAGGGCGAGAATGGGGAAGTAGTATAGGGACGATCCAAGGCCGTAAAGGATTGCTTGAGTGAGATACAAATGCCATAGCTATCGCTTATTAGCCGAGAGTTACTGGAGTAACGTTGCGATGTTTACCTTGGTGCTGAAGCTCGCTAGAAAGATGCCGAGACTCATAATAAACACACCAGTAAGCATGATGTAGTGAACATGTTTCGTGCGTGCAATGAGCGGGTTCACGAATATACTCCCGCTCCATGTGAGACCGGTGCCTATCGTCCCGACAAGAGACACTAAGGCGTCTTGACCTTGCGCGTCTTTGACGTTTGTCGCAGAAGATGTGTAGAATTCCTGAAGCAAGTGTCTCAGACCAAAAACTTTGAAGGACTTGAACAGGAGCGTACCTGGAAGATACCGTAGATCGAGTTGATCCCAATGACATGAAATATCATCGCAAAACCAGCTGCCAAAAGCATGGCTTGATACTTCCGCGTGGGTCGCCATTCTGCTTCCTGCTCGTCTGCCACACCACCAACCGGCTCGCGCACCTCTTCCCGCACGCCTGAATCCCTAATGCCATCGTTCGTTTCCACTGCGTCCCTAGACCCATTCCGCCGTAGCTCCTGGAGACCGATGCTCTCTGCTTGCGCCATAGCGAGACTGTAGGAGTAGCGAGATTGAGAGGACCGGATCGTCAACAGACATTGGCAAGCCTGCTCTTCCCGATAGTCTCCGCCATGCGACTACAAGCGGTCACAAGACGTCTGCCGCCCACCGGAAGGCTTCCGTCCTCAATACGTGAGGCGCGTGTCGACTCTAAGCAACGAGGGGTTGAGTAATCCATCGATAGAAAGGCGCAATCCCACGTACATAATGTCCTCGGTGTAAGGGAACTGCAAGCAGAGTAAAGCCTGGATCGATATACCGAGGTGTCCCCACGAGTGTCGAGCATGGCTTTGCGCAGGTTGGCTGGAGTCCTGTAGGGCAGGTAGAAGATGTACCGAAGGTTCTCCCTTCGGGTTTTGTTGCGGCATCTCCTCGAGGGCCTTGCAGTGGAGAGGCGGGGCGGATGTCAGGATGTCAGGTGTAATCAGGCAGGGTAGAGTTCGAGGTCAGGATGCGGTAGGTAGACGCCAAGTGGTCTTGCCCGCCCTATTACCACATTTAGAATAATCCCTGACCCCTCAACGATGCGGTTGGCGTCTATTACACCCGACAACTTTCCACCACCAACAGACTATGTCGAAACATAGCACACTTTCCATGTGCCATTCCAATTATCACGCACTGCGTAAAAAACTTGCTTCCTTCCGCGAAAACCCGCGGACTGCTACTCACAATGCGTGACAACGAGCGCTGTGCATGTAATGGTTTCGAAGGAGGTCAGCTGCTCGATGCTGGTGATGTTTTTATCGTATCAAAGTCTTACCTCTTGTGAAGCCCTATGTATGCACTCTGCCTCAACGCGACGAAAGGACATCGAAGATGCCATCCAGTCGCATTGCCGTATTCACTCGAAGAATCCGCCCAGAATCCCAGATGCATCGGACTGTGTTTCCAGATGAATGGGAACAGTGTTGTGCTGATCTGATCAGCTTACGGTCTATTCCTGGGCTGGACCCAGTTTCTAACCAAAGGAACGGTAATGTGCCATGATATCGAGGTATGTAAGCTGGTCGATCTTTCACACGTATATGTACGTTTGGATGAGACTCGAGCCAACGCTAATCCCTACGTTTTGCTTCAGCTCTTTGCGAAGACCCAAAGCCACTTGCTCCATCTGCCTCACCGTGCTAAGCCCATATTTCATGCACTATCTACGCCGCGTCTCGTGAGAGTCGGCATTGCCGGAAATTACGTCTCTAGTAGCGAACTCCTAGTCCGCAGCATCCGTATTCTCGCACGCAAGTGTCGAAGTGCTCGTCGGTCAGCGGGGCGGTGGCGTCACTAGCATGTAGTCATGATGCGGCGTTGGGTGCCCTACACTATCGAGCATATCGGATTGGACGATGGCGACAGGTTGTTTTGTGACAGGATCTACGTCAAGAGCGCGACGGCGCGGCTCCACGGCAGTAAGTGACTGGAGTGTTCGTGGGTATTCTGTGTGCGCTCACAACGGCCGGTCTGCAGGCGACTCCTCATCAAGTGGCATTGAAGCGTCTCCTTGCTGCGTTGAAGTCATCGCTGTATAGCTTTTCGTGGGACACGAACTAACGCTATCGCTCTCCTATTGGTCAGAGGCATTCCGGTGTGCCGGATTGACTTCTTCAGCAAAAGGTGTACGGGCGCCCTGTGGATATACGACCTTCGTTCTGCCCGCCCGTTTCCCGCTCGGCTATAATTCACACATCTACCACAGCCCTCCGCAGGCCCTCTTTGACATGTATGTGCCCAGCCGAGACGTAGCTCAATGGCCCCAAACTAAGCTTAGTACCGTCTTCACAAACGTAATCTGGAATGAGCGATCGGAGACCACAGGCAGCTGCTTGGCTAAGGTACGCGTTTGCCCTTCTCGATCTCCCGGCGTGCTAACTGGTGCGCAGTCCAAGCGTCATTAAACGATCTTGGCTGTGGCTGTTCATTGGTGCTGCGATTTCGTACAGCTGCATCCCACAGCGGTGACAGGCAGTCGGCGCGAACCCGGTCCTGTCGTGTTTCACCCACGACCCCATCGCGAACAACAACTCCTTCCGTTCCGGGACGCGTATGATGTGATCGAAGCATCCCGCTTACCCGCATTTGGGCATCACCTCCTCACGGTGGGCCGTCGTCTGCCAGCCGTGTGTCCAGCAACACTGCAACGTTGGATGCAGCCGCAGCAGCCTCCGCGGATACACACGTATAAAACATGGGAACTGAATACTGGTACCGATCCTGCTTCTCACTCCTGCACCGTCTTCTCACTCCCCTCCATTCAGTGTACCATGCATTCGGGTCTCGCTCTCAGGCTTTTCGTACTCGGTCTGTTGTCAAGAGTAGCGGCAAGACCACAGAATGATGGGGTATGTTCTTCCTGAACTTCTATTTTTGACTCTAGAACTGACTTTCTTGCGTAGGATGGCGGCGGCGGCGGAAACGGCGGGCACGACGATACGTCCAGTGCGGCATCAACGGCTACCGCAGCGTCGCTGGCTCCCAGTGCCTCTGCGTCAGCAGGGAATTCGTCATCATCCTCAAATGCGTCAGCTTTGATAGGCATGAAGGGAGGAGTCACTTGCACGGATCTGCTGTGCGTGGGCGGGTTGGTAAATGGATCGACCGTACAATGTACGTCTACGAGCTTTGCAACGACTTCAAGTTCTCACTCCAAGGGATTCTACAGATACCCTACAGAGCCTTGGTGCTGCGTCTCTGGGATGGATGGCAATGCACGTTATTTCTCTCCTTCCGCAGTTACCTTTTCTCACGGCTTTACAGGGGTTTTGGTAGCCAGATGGCGAATACTCCCATGGTCATCATGTGGCCCAATACGGACGGCTCGATTACGCTCTCACAAAGAAAAGCTCCGGCAGAAGTTATGCCCACAGTAGACTCCAGCCCTCCACGCACAGCTTCGCTGCAGCAGTCGCTAAGCGTCACCTCCGGGAACAACCCGAAGCTCGTGTACACGATCCCTGCAGACTCAAATAGCCAGAGCAGCACGATCATTTGGGCCTTCTCCAGCACAAACCCAGGGTCATCCGCCGTCGACGCTACGCTCGTGCAGCATCTCAACTCCGGACCTGTCAAGCTCGACCTCTCCCAAACTCTCAGTGCCGACTCCAAAGACCCTACCAACCCCATCTCGACCCTCGCCACTACTACCTCGTCCGGCAACATGTCATCGTCCACCGGCACGCCCTCGTTCACTGCCCCGCCCCTTTTCCCGTACGAAAAGCACATCGTCGCCCATGGAATCCTCATGGTGGTCGGGTTCTTGTTCCTGCTCCCTCTGGGCGCCATCATTGCGAGATGGACGAGGTCGTTCAGCCCGATTTGGTTCAAGCTTCATTGGATAATCCAGTGGGTGCTCGGTGCGTCCTTCCTCGCCTGTCTTTGCGACCGCTCGCTTACCGGTTTCATTCGCCTCAGCCATGCCTATCATCATCGCTGGTTTCGCGTGCGGCGCCTCTGCTGTGCACGAACAAGGCATTACCATGAAGGATACGCACATGAAGTGGGGTGTCGCCATCTTTGTCATCTACCTCTTCCAGCTTGCCCTCGGTGCTATGATTCACTTCTTCAAGCTCCGCCCTGTCGCTATCCGTGGCCGCCCCTGCAGAACTACTTCCACGCTGTCTTCGGCCTGTTCATCATCGCCATCGCCTTCTACCAGGTGCGTCCATTTTTTGACACGCCGCCGAGGCTGTATCTGATAGTTGCGCTAGGTCCGCACTGGTTACCGCACGGAATGGCCAACCTACTCTGTGCACGGGCCCATCAGCAACGCCGCCAACATCGTCTGGATCGTCTGGGTCGTCGTGAGTATCTTCTCTCGCTCATACTTCTCTTCTCACGCGCTTTCCCACACAGATCATCCCCATCATCTACCTCGCCGGCCTCGCCCTGCTTCCCCGCCAGTACAGGCAAGAGCGGGAGGTGCGCAAGGGTACCAACGGCTCCCCGACGAGCTCTACGATGCACGCGCGCCCGTCGGCGACCTACTAAGTCGGCTCGCTGGCTTTCAACAGCCATGCGCGCACGCGTGGCGATGTTGTTCTGCATTTAGTGGATCTTTCATACCCGAAATCATGTTATTCTTGGATGCTCGTTGGTGGGCCTCGAAGCGTACCGTCGCTCGTTGCTGGGATAGTACTATACTGGAACTTGGGACTTTAATACTTAGACCAAGTAGTATTTTTTGTGACGTTTATCTACGACCTAATTCCAATATCTTGTTCAGCAAATGTGCTGTATTTCACGATCTCTTCGTGATGCGAGTCAACTCGAGGTTACTGAAACAGTTGTTCGTCCGCGCTGCATGAACTTGGCTTGTCGGAAGCACTGCAGCGTTGGCCGGGCTGTGCAATGAATATTTCTGCAGACCCTTGCACGCCTGGCGAGCGATTGTTATTTGCTGTCTTACCAAGGAATTCGTCGGTGAAGCTGTCTCCGCCAAGATGACTTATTCGAAGTAGAAGTCAGCATAGGGTAATTTATCGAGTGGTGGCCGTCCTGGAAAGCATCATGAGCTATATAATCTTTGAATTCAGTTCATGGGTGCTGCATACCTTCGTCGGACTCCTCGCCGTTCTCATCCGGGGCATCAGGGTCGTACTTGAGACGGACGAGAGGGGGAGGTCTGCGAATTTCCCTGTAGAATTGCAGTTTTGCAGCCTCTTGCGCTTTGGACATGCTCAACGTGATTTTGCTGCGCGAGCGCGCGACGGGCAGAAGGTCCGACTTGCTGCTCAAATTTCACCGCGACGTATTTCAGCTCCGTGTCGAAGGCGGCAAGTCGCTCGTCGAGGAATTTCCAACATCGCTCGACGAAGACCATGTAAGCACGGATGTTGATGCGTATCTCCGTGAGAAGACCGTGCGTAGAGATAGTCATCTCTACACCAGTCCAGCATGTCCTAAGACAGCCGGACTGAATCAAGATCCATAAGCCGCCGGCGGAACCTATGGGCCATCCATGAGTAAATTCAAAAGCGCAATGAACATCAGCACTTGCCTGAGCGGACTTCGAGATGATAAACGTCATGACCAGAGGCCACTTCGTCTGCTTCTAGACAGCCGCAGTTGTTCTGTGCCACGGACTCAATGAGGGCCTCCATCTTTGGCAGTTCTCCTGTTTGTATGTATGGGATCCATGCGTTGCGAGGGCTTCGCGGTAACTCGACCGTCAATGGCTGAGTGAGCACGAATGGGCGTAGGAAAGACCACGGTTCAGAACAGGCCTCCATGTAGAAGTCGAGCTCCCCATAGTGGTCCAGCCAAAGGTGTGGAAGGGGTATGGGTTTCGAGCTCGACTTGATGAATGAAACTCTGCGGAACTTGTAGTATCCTGCGGGGAGGCGCGTGGCATATGAGTGGGGCTCCAAATCCGGCGTTGGAGGATTGTGTATAGATCGAGTGAGCGAGACTAGATCTGCTGGATGCTCAAAGCACAGGTCCTCGATGAGTATACCGTACGAGACGGAGAAAGATGCAGGTAGAGATCTCGGGGCAGCGTGGTGGATGGATGAGAAAGCAACAGGTCCGGGCGTGGAAGTTGCTCGTAGGACAAGCTGTATGCAACCCTCCGTCAAATTGGGAAACAAGTGGGCATACATATAGATGAGGTAGACCCAAGGGACGTCGGAGACCTCGGTGATAAGCTTCAGGCCTGAGACATGACGAGACAAGCTCAGATCTTCACTGACGGTAGGGTCTCGAAGAAAAGATATCAGCATTGTGGCGTCCTCCCTACAGCGCAAGGTCAGATCCGTGAAGATTTGCTCGCGAATATGGCGTGCCCAGTGTCTGCAGGTCAGCGAACAGGCTCCGAGTTGTCGCTTGTTGAGTTTTAAAGGCCGCGCCTCGCCTGGGTAGGCTATCCCGCCATGCTGATCGAAAGAAGACGGATATTGTCCACATAAAAAATCCACCACCAGGTGAATGAGCTCAGACGGTAGATCCGCAGCCAAAGCGGGCATATCCGCGCAACGAATTCGCTAAAAGTCCAAGTTGCGTCGTCGGTCAATTGTCAGTTGTTGTACAAGATGTGTAAAGGTTAGAGGAGCTATCAAGAAAGAATTCAGGAGGCTACTGACTTGACAGTGAATACTAGCCAGAGACTCAGATGGAGCTAAGGTGGCCGCAAGCGAGCGCGATACGAGTTGCTGCGTTAACTGGCAATTGAAAACTGAGAGGAGTCAAAGCTTTATTATTATAGGCGTCTGAAGGCTGAGAGCGCTTGCAGATATCCGTGTGCAACCAGTCATATCTTCTTGTCATAAAGTCTATCTGCAGTCGAGCGATGAATGAGTCAAGAGGCGTGCAAGATCTGAATCGGGGAAACCGACCTCTTAAGCGCGCGTAGAGATACCAACTTTGCGGGGATGTAGCTCATCGAGTTCTCATCCGTTCGCCTTCGGAACTTCACAAAGGTATCTATTATCGATGTCTGGCTATCTGAATCTGACAAAATTATGAGTATATTGGGACACCTCGATGAGTTATTCGTGAAACTTCTTTTCCCAATTTGGACAGGAAATTTTGATGTGTGGAACAGCCGTGAGTATTTCGCTTCTACAGGCTCAAGCATTACAATTTTCGCAATTCTGTTATACATGGGTACCCTTTTGTGCTACTTGCGGACACGTCCATGTAATTTTTAGGACGAACGGATGCGTTGTCGAGGAGCTATAGACATTTTGATTGCAAAGGGAGGTCAGTGTCAGGCGCTAGACTTTTGCTCGCCTCTTGGAATGAGTGCTGAGTGTTGCTCGCCGGGTACCGTATGTTCAACAGGACGGGGAGTGAGCTCAGTGAGTCGAACTCGTTTGAAGCGGAGATCAAAGAAAAAGACGGTAACACATGGTCGAGTCTGCGAGATCATTTCTCCATAAACGGCAGTAAGCGGGGCGCCATGCCGCCCGCGCGGCATCGCTGCCAGCGTGGTTTAGTCTCCAGTGCAGACCAAAAAGGAAAGAGTACCGTCGTTTCCTATGAAGAGCGTGGTTCGGCAGTGCACGGTCTTTGCTCTTCCTACCAACCAATATGCCTGCCTCGCATGGCAAATGTGCTGGATCTACCACCAAAATTGGTGTCTAGGACATCTAGGACTCAGATTTCTGGTATGTGCCGCTCATAACATGCGAGCCGTCTCCGAGTCGCTCGTAGCTAATGCAGCGGTTCTTAGGCTCGTCTTACTACTAGTTTAACACTCTTACTGCGCGTTGAATATGCGGGGCGTGACGGCCATTGCGCTGAAATTTGTATGACATACGAATTAATACTTTGACAGTCACTTTGCAGGCCCGCTCTTCAGTCGAAGCAGTGCCGGGACCAAGCGAGCTCGGCGAGCTTATTGTTCTGTCAGTCGAATATCGAGCTCGGTGCTGACGTTTGTCTGCAGCAGGTGTATAGCGCAGAAAAACTATGATATATCACTTTGCCGTGCGCCATTTTCTGTGTTATTTCTCGTGCGACTTCTGATACAGATTCCCTAGCTCATTTAAAGCTTATACTGAGCCTAAGTCGGCGGAGGTGGAGGGGCCCACGCCGGCAACTCTTGATCCAAGGCTTGGTCCTTGTCATGATGAAATGCGCGAGAAGGCCATGTCGTGACAACCGTCACCGAAGAGTATCATTTGTCCTTTGCTCGTTACGCTGAGAACGTGTTTTCCGCATTTCGAAGACAAACTAGCGAACCCGTCAAGGGGGCCTATTTGGCCCAGTGACGCACCGTTCCTGAGACGCGGCGGCCCTGCCTTTGTCCTCGTGTCACCAATTTTGTGCGTAGCCAAGGTATTCGATCACGTTTGTGCACCTTTGGCTTCAGCGCCTCTCAGACGAGTTCCGCTCACTTTGGCGTTGACGGCCACGGTTGTGGACCATGTCATGGTGCAAGAGCAAGCTAGCCTTTCCGGGAATAACATGGCCTCCAGTACACTCGCCGCTCGTATTTGATCCCACGCTTGGCTGCCAGGTATATAACTACTCTTCTCCTCGCGTCCATTTCGATGCTCGCACAGCTCACTCAGAACGTCCTCTCCTAGCCCAGCTCTAAGCTCAATCACTCCCGAAACGACAAGTGCCATGAGCTCAATCGACTTGAGAAACAACCCAAGACTCCTCTACACGACGACCTCCGAGTTTTTCGTTGACCAGCCACAGCCAGCCTCTGAGCAAGCAGAGCCGCGATACTCGCGAATCTTACCGCTGCGGGTAGGCCTGCTTCTATTTGCCTCCTCGATCTCTATACTAATCTCCTGGTTTTCGTTCATAGCCTGGAGACCGCGCGAGAATCCGCTGCTTCCAGCTGCCAAGCGCGTATGAACAGGAGGTCGACGCGACCGTGCAGGCTGTTGAAGATGTTTCGCTCGGGGTAAGCTCCTCCATAGGGCCACGATGCTCCAAAATGCTGATACGGCTTGTCATTAGGGTGACCACACCGAAATCCGATACAGGGTCGTCTACCACCTTACGCATGGAGGTCCTGTACAGAGCACCTACGTCTACCCGAGGTACTACGAGATCAACGCTCCATTTGCAGATGGGTACAAGCCACCGCAGCAGTGGAGTATGGAAGTTTTCAAAGAGATGGCCCGTGAGGTACATCATGCATCACTTGCACCGTAGATCGCGCAGTCGCTGATGCTTTGCGCTGTTGCAGAGGATGTACCTCGCGCTAGTGGTTACCACCTTGGAAAGTGATAGACGCAAAAACACCGAGCCAGTCTGGTTCCCATGTCTTCTGGACGTAAGCCATTGCTTAGGTTGTGCCGCCTCCTACTTGCACGTAACTGAAAATGTCCCGCAGAAAATCACCAAAACTGAGCAAGATGATCTCTCGGACGTCTACCACGTGCGGTTCTTTCACCTTTTCGGAGGCCTCGACAGCGTCATTCCCGTGCGTATTGCGGTGAGCATTACGCATCTGCCTAAGATGAGACTAGCTTCGCAAACGAGCGCGCATCGCCTTGCCGGAGGGTACTTTGTGCGCGCGCCCACAGAGACCGACATTCAGGCCGACATACACAAATGGTGGGAGTTTCCCGGATGCCCAACACTGCAAAAGTGGGCCGACTACACCAAGATTGCTGGCAGGAGATTCACGGACGCGGAGTGGGCTTGCCGCCAGTACTGGGCCAGTTGCATGCCTAGGTACTCGTGCGACTGCACCAACACACAGAACGCTTGCTACCAGCACGACGGGGCCATAATCTGCACGAATAGACGTTACCGCCCTGGCTATTAGGAGATCTGCGACTGGACTATGTGATGGAAGACATCGACCCCGATGGTTCTTTCTTGCCGGCTCTTGCGCTTCGAGACATACATGTATATTATACCGCTTGTACATATGTAACGATAATTCACGCTATGAAAGCACGGCAGCATATCGGTCTACGCGAGAAATAAGTCAGTTCGTTGTAATCTATGTAGTTAGTAGTAGATCTCGCAAACCTCCTATAAACTAAGATAGGACATCGAAAGAACTGGATGACCGGCTTATGATTTATTTTCAGATCAACAGGTGTTGGATTGGAGTAACGCACGTAGCGTCGAATCTCGGGTGTGGTATGGTAATGAAGGGTATATACAGGTGATGCGAAGAAATGCGATTGAAAATGATGTGGTAAGTCCGCAAAAGCATCACAGATTGAGTATCCGCACTGCGGAGATTGGGTATGAGGGTTTGTCACGGGCAATGATTATCTAGCGCGGTGTCAGTTGACTGTCCGGTGCCACACACTTCGCCGCGCGACTCACCATGCTGACAAGGGCTTATTACAATCAAGGTAGAGCTGAAGCAGCCCTGGGCGGTATTCGAGTATGAGTATTGGTGGGAAGGTTTCAGGGTTCGCTATATGGCTTGGTCCAGTGGTGTTTGGTAGTGTTATTTCGACGGCGAAATGGCGAGATTGCCTGTGCCCAGAGGGTCAGAAATCCCGTTGGACAAACAGTCCCATACGATCACTCACTCACCTGGTGATGTATGCGCCGGTCGCATTCGGCCATAAGTTCATAATGTCGCGAACCACGAGAACCTCTATAGTAGTCTTCACCAAGGTGGTAGGGTGGGATTCTCGACGCCCAAGTTCTGCCGCGAGCTCTTCTGCGGAGTGAGCCCATCGCATGTGTCGGGCCGCGGGTGACACCCTAGATGTATTTAGTGAGCATGTGTAAGAATCGTAGAAGAGAAGACACAGACAATCTTAACAGCCTAATGCGTGGTTAAGGGAGAAATTGACTTGTAAGTAATGGGGGCGATGCATACTCGGGAACGGATAGATTTAATGTACTCTGAGAATTTTCAGGAACGGTAGTCTGGTATGAGGGCACGGTTTACGTACCGGAGAGGTGCGCTCAGGCATAATGGGGAGCTCTTGGATCACTCTCTCAGCAATTCGTCGCCCCATCTCTTCCGTGTGATACTCCAACGTTTCTGAAATCGCCTGCGTAACCGTGACGTCGTGTATGTTGAGGAATAAGGAGGGCCGAGCATAGAGAACGGAGTAGATATACCGTAGTGGAAGAGTTAATCGCTTGGACGCCGTGCGAGAGGGACCGCATTTCATGATGGTGACTAATGAGGCCATGGAACTGTGCACAATATTGAGCTGCGGTTAGGAGGTCGAATGGAATAAGGAGACTTACCTGGAATGTTCTCAAACCCGTTACAAGATTCTCCTTGGCCTCCTCGATGCTTTTGCGGTCCCATTTTGCATTCACAAAACGCGTTATCCAGCAACGGCGCACGCTGAGGTGTTGCAACGCTTCGACGATGGCTTCCAGTTCACTAGTACTCCAATGAGTTGTCAGCAGATGCAGCAATCTGGGGATGACCTACACTCTGAACAAATCTAAGCTCCTCCGGAAAGTGTTGCTGACCGCTGTCGGGCCCGTAGCTTGCAACGCAGAGGCTATCGCGGCTGTGTAGCTGTGCACCTGTTGGAGCAAGCCCGCTAAGTCCGTACAATTCGAGTTAACCATCTAACCAAGGGCGATGCCAGTCGTAAGATTTTGGGCTTGTGAGTGGTGTATTAGGACACTTACTCGAGCCAGAATGACAATTTGACTGATCAAGTCCGCAACGGTTTTGAGAAGCGGGATGCTCAAAGGGCCATCGCCAAGAGTGGCTAGGACGGATGTGACGGCCATGAGGGCGTTCAACATCTTGTCTGTACGGTGCCGCCTAGCCACGTTACGCTGGGTACGGTGCCGCATGAAGACGGGTAAAGTGAATGGTGGAGCGATTAAGCGGGCTAGGGCTCCCAGAGGATGGTAGTGGGTGCGAGGGAGCGACTGCGCCGGGGAGGCGAGGCATGAAAGGAGTCCAGATTTAAGTACAATCGACGCTGCCCAGAGAAGTATAATCTCTGAGAAGACATGAGCCTCGTGCCAGAGCCTGCTGGGCAGCGAATGACATGGCTGCGGCGTGGTGTGCAACCAGAAGAGCTTGAAAGTGGCCCGTGCCGCCACGTCGGTGGGCCTAGGACATGGGTTGCGGTGAGAGGAAACCTCGGCGGGGATAGCAGAGCCGACGATGCTGAGGAATGAGTGAACGAGTCTCGCAGGTCGCTTCCAGATACGTCCTCGGGACCATCACTCCTCTAAAAATAAAGGTGTAAGCTGTGAAGCGTGGAAGTAACAGTGACGCTCACGGACCGTTCATCTATCCAATCCTACTCATCATCTTCCCACGGCCGACGTACACCTTCACAAACTTGAGCACTCGTCCAACTTGAGAACAAGGCAGCGAAGTTGACTGACAGTCCGCGCCGTTCATTGAGCAACCGCAGCAGGCCTGTATTCCCAAGCAAGGGCTGTGCGTACCATCCCTCGGTGTGCACGACTGCGCCATGCGATTTGCACGCACAATCTTCTGGGGGAAAGCTTGCGCAGCTTCCACACGGGGAAGTGCCAGCGAGGGGAATTGGTCTGACACTGGTCTTAGTCCCACATGAGCGATGAAGAGAAGTTAAAATACACATACCTTGGAGTGTCCTGTGCCAGTGAACGTACTGGCGGGCAATGACAGCAGCATGGGACCTGGTACGCGGCATCAGGCCGCGATGCAAGGAAAAGGTTGAGAGGAAGAAGGAGTGAGCGGAGGAAGGGAAGAAAGGATGAAGAGTCCCAGACGCCATATATACGAGTCGGCATTCTCATTGCAGTTTACCGCCCGCATAGCTTTCAATGCAGACCGACCTTTCCAGAAAGCGTTGATACCGCACAATTTGTCATGGCTTCTTCACGATAGGACATTGTATTCATTGAACCATGTTCCAATGCCCTGTTGACCTGTCGATGGAACCGTACGTGACAAGCTGCGACGGAGAGCGGCAGAGAGCGTGGTGGCGGGGTACAAAGCGGCGAGACGCCCGCAAGAGCAATGTGAAAAGACGCCGACACCTGTTTACCGACTCCCATCATCCACCCATTCTGCGCCCTGCATTATAGAACTCATAATCTCAGCAACACAAACGCGGCGTATAATTCGCAATGTACGACACATGTAACCGGCAGACTTGCGCTTCACGACTATCCTGCTACTTCCTAAGTCCTTGCGATATGCGGCTGCTCGGCGGCCGTCCCGTAGCCGTCGGTTCGACAAAGCCATCGCCTGGATTCCCGTCCGTTCAGGATGCCACCAAATCTTTCGGAGGGTCGGAAGAATGTCTCATATCGACACTGGAGAACGTTCTTGAAGCGGTAGATACCTTGCTGTGCGTCGAGTGCGTCGCGACTCGGAGTTCAAGTTTGCAGTTGCATCTTCGATGTGGGCTCTGCATTAACGCTACGTAGGAGGTGTAGGCACTGTTTGCTAATGATGAAGACCTACGTAAGCTCGGCATACGGGCCAAGGATATCATTCTACGAAGTTGAGGCCTCAAGAAGCTTCATACTCCTGCATTCGACACGGAATGCTCTGAAGCTGAAGGCTTAGTGCATCGGCCCTCGACGTGCTCAGACGGGACCCCTACGATACTGGACGGCCGGCGGCATATCGGACTCAGAAGTACAATGGGTATTTCATTTGAACAGGGTGTGTAGAGTGTTAGAAACATCGAATGTGGGTATCATATGCGGGGTATGTACAGGTGATGATGGGGATTAAATGAAGTGGTAATGTGGAGTTGTGCGAGAACGTTCGAAGAGTAGTCCTCCCGCACAGCGAGGGACGCACGGGCTCATGGGTTGCCCTACGCAAATCAAATCTGGGACAGAGTCAGCAATACGCCCAACAGCTATACATCGCACAGTATAACGCACCGTACTAGTCGTAAGAATCATATCAATTGAGGAAATGTGCCAGCTGATCCGAATCGAACCCAACAATAAACATCGGTGGCGCTGTTGCTAGATGCGCGAGACGACTTGGACCCGGAACATTGGGCAGTATGATCTCGACGGCGAAATATTCGTCTTTTCTGCGGGTGATAGATGAGATAAACTGCTCGATGTTCAACATAGTTAGAGACTTACCTCCTGATGTTTACACTTGTCGCGTGGGCGCAAGATTTAATGATCCTCTTGCTCACGAGGATCTCGACCTTAGTCTTCACAAAATTGGTAGAATATGATTCGCGTCGGCCGATCTCGTTCGCGAGATCAGTCGCCGACGGCTCCCACCGTGCTGAGCGGGCCGCAGGCGATAACCTAGAATAAACGATTTGCATGGTGTTCGTGGGTATAGGAATAAAACACTGACTCCTTTAATAAACTGTAGCGTAGTCAGCAAAAACAACAGGCTAGTCAATAACATGAACAAATGCATACGCAAGCACAGATCCGGCGAATTGCCGCTAAGATTCATCAGTGACATCGCGGCTCGAGATATTGAGAGCTTCACATACCGAAGCGTTAGGATCAAATATATCAGGAAGCTCTTGCAGAAGTCTACCCATAATGTTTCTCCCAATCTCTTCTGTATGAGATTCAATGGATTCTGGAATGCTCTGCGCCAACGTGATGCGGTCGAGGTTGAGGGGCAAGAAATATTAAATGGAAAGACGGAGGTATGCGCACCGAAGTAGAGGAGTGTATAGCACGGATCTCATGAGAGACCCACTGAAGGGCGTGATGATTGCTAATTGCACCATGAAGCTTGAAAGACGATGAGTGCAGGTCAGTGGCACGTTGAGGAGTTACTTGTACCTGGAACACCTCGAACGCTTGTGCTAGGCTCTCCTTCGCTTCACTGATGATCTTGCGGTCGCGTTTTGCGTTTATGAAGCGCACTACCCAGCGCCTCCTGGTAGCGACGGGACGTAACGTTTCAACAACGGCTTCGAGCTCACTTCGATGGTAATAGGTGAGTGATCGGTCAGAGCTACAGAGAAGCCACGTACTCTTTGAAAGATTCCAGACATCTACGAAAGGTGTCGCTGACCGCTGTAGCTCCCGGAAGCTTGCAGGGCAGATACTATTGCAAACGTGTGATTGCGGGTTTGTTGGAGAAGCCCAGCCAATTCCCTCTGGTTTGAGCTGGCCATCTAATCGTCGTGTTACATCCCGTCAGAGTCGTCAAAGAGTAACATAGAGGAGATGAACAACTCACTTGAGCTAACTTCACCATCTGGTTCACTAGATCCGCAACGGTCTTTAGGAGCGGAACATTCAGGGACCATCACCGAGTGTGCTCAAGGTGGATGAAATGATGTCGAGAGCGTGTAGAGTGTTCTCTGTACGCCGCTCGCTGGCGGTTCTCCGCTGAGTAGAGTGATGCATCGGGAGGTTCGGCGAGACAAGGCTCCAAGTGAAATCGTGGTAAGCGGGAGGGCGTCGTCGAGGCGTCGGTGGAGCGAGCGTGCGGCTTAAGTAAAGTCGGGGAGCCCCGACAGCATGGCTCTTGAAGACATGCCCCTCGTGCCCGTCCTTGCGAACCAGTATAAGGCGCAACTGCGATGCAGGAGGCAACGACATGAAGGTCGCCAGTGAACGGCTGCCGGAGGGCGGCGGAGAAACGAAGTGTCATACCTCTACGCACTACGTGAGGGAGCCACGGAGCACGCTGCAGTGCCGACGGTCCTCAGAGAAGCACGATCGAGTCCTCCGGAGAGTCCCAGGGACCATCAGTGCTGCGTTAACCTTAAAGAACAAGGTTGCTGTCTATACGCCGAAGAATTACCATGAGGCTCCCGGACCGTTCATTTATCCAATCCGGCTCACCATCTTCCCACGACATTGGTGGGCGAAAAGGTTTCGTCTGCGGATTTGAGGTGTCGTCCTACCTGAGGAGAAGGCAGCCAGGTTCAACCATAGCCTGGAGAATATTTGTCAAGCAACCGCAGTAAATATTGGTAAGTGCACGCGATGCGTACCTGTGTCTCGTCTTCGATAGGTGGGTCAGGAGTTCTACTAGCACAGCCATCCAGGCTCCAGCGTCTGCGCGGGCGGCATTCGTGTGGTTAACGGGACGAGATGGATTCTCAAGGGGTATACCATGACCTATACGAGTATGTGTCAGTCATGTATGACCGTCAGGGAAACATGCAATTGAAATACTAGCTTTGCGCTCCATGAGCTGTAACAGGATAAAACCATTCGATTTTTTGCGTCTCAGGTTATAGCCATGGCGGAAGGCCAGAGAGTGACATGGTCAAGATTCAGGATGGCTGAAATGTCATGAAATGTGAACTGAGAAGTATTTATGAGTATGCAATCGCCTTACTACCGCTCGCACAGCATTCAATGAAGACAGACCTGTTTGGCAAGCGTTGTCATTGTCCTAACCGGCATTATTCACGTTGTGTTCTTGTCTGAGGTGACGATGCAAAATACAAGATTGACCCAGGACCATGAAATTGCTGGAGGCTTGGAACGAAACTTTTGGCGCAGACCGTCTGCTCGAACACGGCGATGTCACCCAAAAAGCTGGGAATAGGACCTGCGCACCCGATAGTGCATGACACGACGGGGGCGTGGCAGTGGGAGTGTGGCAGTGGGCGACCAAGTCGGCCGTACCGCTAAGTCGGTAAGTCTGAGAGAGGGAACCTCGGCGGGAACAGTAGTGCCGATGGTGCTGAGGGAGTGCATGAACGTGTCTTGGAGGTACGGCCTCAGCACCATCGCTACGCTAAAAATAAGGATGTAAGCTGCGCAGCGAAGGAATCACTGTAACGCTCACGGACCGTTCATTCCTACTCATCATATTCCCACGGCCGATGGCCGCGGTCACAAACTTGAGCCCTCATCCAACTTGAGAACAAGGTAGCGAAGTTGCCTGACAGTCCGCGCCGTTCGTTTAGCAACCACAGCTAGTATTGTTGAACAAGGGCTGTGCGTACCATTCCTCGACGGGCACAAGGGTCTGCCATGAGGTTTACATGTGCAGTCCTTCAGGGAACAGCCTGCATAACTTCCCCGCAGCAGCAGCAACAGCGAGGAGAATGACTCTGACACGGGTCTTAGTCCACATGAGCAGCGATGAGAAGAAAAACAGATACCTTGGAGCGTTCTGCGCTAGCAAACGCACTGGCGAGGAATGGCAGCACCATGAGACCTGGCATGCAGCCTCGGGCAACAATGCGAGTAAGGGAAAGCCGCAGGGCGTAAGGAGAGGGCGGAAGATGGGAACGAGGGTTGAAGAGTCCCAGACACTATATATATGAGTCGGCATCCTCATTGCAATTTACTCCGCCCGCACAGCTTTCAATGAAGACTGACCTTTCTGGGAAGCGTTGATACTCTTCCAGTTTGTCATAGCTTCCTCATGAGAAGACGTTGTATTCGTTGGCCCATGTTCCATCGTCCTGTTCGCCGGCTGATGCAATCGTGCACAACGAGCAGCCACAGAGAGCGTGGTGGCGTGGTGCAAAGTGGTGAGCGCTTGAGCGCCTACAAAGGCCCGCAAAAGCAATGCGACAAGACGCCGACGCGTGTTTACCGACTCCCACCATCCGCCTATTTTGCACCTGCATCATGAACCTTACAGCCTCGGTAACACAAACGCTGCTAATTCGCAATGTCGATAAATGTAATCGACCGACCTGCGCTTCACGATCATCCTGCCACCACCAAGTCCTTGCGGCATGCAACCCGGCGACAGTCCCGTAGCCGTCGATTCGACAAAGCCATCGTCCGGATTCTCGTCTGTTTGGGATGCTACCAAACCTTACGGAGGTCTTGAGGAGCCTCTCGTATCGACATTGAGCACGGCATTGACAGCGCTGGCAGACGTTCTTGAAGCGGTGGATACCCTGCCGTGCGTTAAGTACATTGCGGGTGTGGGCCTCAAGATTTTAGAGATTGTGCAGGTACGCCGATCACTTCTTCGGTATGTGCTCCAAGCAACTAACGTGAAAGCTGCGTAGGAGGTGCAGGCTAACAACGGTGCCCTGCGCAAGCTTGGCATGCGGGCCAAGGATATCATTCTCGCGGTCGCTCGGTCTGTGGAGGGAGCTGAAGAGGAGTTGGAAGGGCATCTCAAGAAGGATCTTCACCAACTCACAGAGTACGTCGCTCCCCCTTGACAACATGGCAATATGATGATAACGAGCGTGGTATTCCAAAGTACGATGGTCGAGATCCTGAAGTTCACCCAAGAAATGGCTTCTCGCAAGGGATACAAGAAGTACCTCAACAGGGCTGATGATGCTGAAACCATGAAGTCGCTCGATATGCAGCTTACCCATGCCTTCCAAGTCTTTGAGGTGAGCCGAACCCTTACCCCGTATTTGAGCGCACTCCAACTCTGGTCTCTCAGATCCAATCTAGCGTGAGCCTGCGCATATCACAGTCCCGAGTCATCCGTCACCTGGCAAACGTGCAGTCTGTGGTGAGTTATGAGTGTAGTAACGTCTACCGCCTGCTAAATGGCACCACAGGCACCACCCCCGCTTGTGACGGATCGACCAATGCAGGTTCCTGAAGGGATCTATCTCATTCGCAACGTCTCAGACGGCCGTATCGTTGAAACAGAGCATCTCAAACCAGAGCGACACCACCTCCATACATACCTGGTCCCGATGCGCGAGCATATCTCGAAGTTTCAGCTATGGGTTATTCACTCTCGAGAGGGAAAGAATCGGGAATATGTTATCCAGAACCTTGGTACGGGTGCAGTGCTCGATATCTGGGACGAGAGCGAACGCGATGGTGCTCATGTCGTCGGCCAAGCGGCGTACGGAGGTCGACATCAGACCTGGGCTTTTTTCGGCACGAGATCTGGAAATCTGTAAGTGACTTGTAGTTCACGCTGGTACATTGCTGATGTGCTGTCGACAGCTTTGATTATTGTACGATCCGTAGTTGTGGTCCTCGTACTGTCATTGACGGAGCTTGTTCCGCCGGAGCAGAATGCGACTACTTGCACTCTACGTACCTCAAGGCGTCCAGCACTTCTCCGACTCAGGAGTGGTCACTCATGCGGTTCCCTCTTCCTTCCAACATCGATTCACTCCATTCCTTTGCCGAACCTGTCTTCAACTCCGTCTGAACCTCTTGGAGCACTATTTCGCCGACAGTTCCGTTTGCAGAACGTAGCTTCGGGCGGCTACGCATGCATCCTTCCTTTCGAAGAGGGGGATCCTAACGTCGTCGTCAACACCGACATACATTCAGCCAGCTGCTGGTCCTTCATGCACAGCACGCACATGGGCCCCGAAGACTACGACGACATGTTCGCCCTCGTCGCGGGGCCGCCTCACTCGCTGGCCACGCTGGACTACTGGTACGGCCAGCACATTACCGTGCGCCCTCGAGGATTCGAGCCGAGTCATGAGTACCACATGTGGAAGGCTGTCCCGCGAGACGGCGCGTTTTCGTTCAAGAACAAGGCTACCGGCCGCCTGCTTTGCCAGGCGCACTCGCGTCTGCTGGTCGACACGGCTTCGCCGGCGATGCTCAACGATCCCGCGTGCCAGTGGAAGCTCGTCGATGCGAACTCCGGCGACTCGTGCACGGTTCTGTACGACTCGATGTTGTCCATCTTGCCGCAGGAAGTTTTCTCAGACGGTGTCCTCGACTACGGCCAAAGATCCTCCACCCGCCATAGAACCGACGCTCAAAACTGAACTAGCCTCATCCTCGCTGTGTCGGTCGTTCCTCGATACCTTGGAGCCGGAGCACGACTTGATGCGCGAGATGCTCGCGGCGGGGTGTACGTCGCTGGTGGTCGTCCCTCAGTTGATCAGCGGGTGGAGAAAGAAGGGCGGGATGTACGATGTCGCGATCAGGGACGAGGAGGCGTCGTTCGGCTATCGTAAATATCGAGGGAAAGAGGACTTTGAGCCGTGTGTACCAAGCTAATATGATATTTTTCCCGTGGCTTTGCCCTGAATGCTATAGGCCTCGAGTTCGATCCAAAATTGTTGGATACCTCAAGACTCGGAGTTAACGCGCAGAACGGCGCTTGTGGCAAGGCAGTGCCCTCGGTGACCAATCAGTGACTGCGGCATCTGCCAGTGACATGGTCTTCATGTGCAGTCATCGCAATGCAGTACCAATGCGCCACGTAGTACGTACGTATCTGTATACTCGAACCTGCGAAGACCGTACCACTTACAGCTGCTCACCCCATAGTACAAGATCTGCGGTGTCATTACCTAACACCGTACTCTGTCTGAATCTGCCAGTCTCGACTGGCAAGGAAGACCCACTTATCACTTCGGTGAGGTGCAGCTAGCCGATCAAAGCCCTTGCCATTCGCTGAATATATTTTGCACGATAGAGAAGGGGACGCCCTTACTCCGAGTCCATCCGAACATACGCCACGAAGCGTGCCTGGCCGAATAATAAAGCTACATGGCGCTTCTATTGTTGGCATCGCAGCAGAACTCAATCACACCCAGCCCTCGCAGCATAGCATCGCGGCCCCGCAGTGTTACACCCGTGTGCAAACTTGAAGCTTAAAGTACCGTATATCACAGAGGATCTGGAGCAAAGTCGGAGTCCCCGTTGAACCCCGCGAACGAACTTGTCCTTGCCATCCGCACCTCTTACCCGCTCCATGGCCGGACTCGGAGTCAATCCCAATACTTCCCCCGTCGTTTCGTGGTCGACAAGACCATCTCCTAGGCTCCCTCCTGCATTCCCACCCAGCGATCCAGACGCTGGCACTTCTCCGGCCGCAGATGTCGAATGGCAACTGGCTTCAGTCGCTAGCGCAGCGACAGATGCACTCCAGGATGTTCTAGAAGCTGTTGATTCCCTGCCCATCATCAAATATATCGCTAGCGTGGGCATCAAGATATTGAAAATCATGGAGGTACGTCCAATTCTGCCCCCGTCAAATTTGAGCTATTCAGCTGATACATACACAGGAATTACAATCTACGCAAAATGCTCTGCGTAGATTGGGAATGCGAGCAAAGGACATCATCCTCGCGGTTGCTCGCTCGTGTTCGGGCGCCCAGAAAGAGATCCGCGGAATGCTCGAGATGGACCTGAGGCAGCTGACAGAGTTTGTGATATCTCGTACTGACTGTTGGGCCTGTTGCTAATCTTTACCCAAGAACAATGAACGAGATCCTAACCTATACGCAAGAATTGGCGTCGCGATCGAAATATAAGAGGTTCCTCACGAAAGCAGAAGATGCGGCCGCCGTGAAATCCCTCGATACTCAGCTTACCCATGCATTCCAAATCTTTGAGGTTCAGTCACTGTCCTTTGTGTTGTCATGGTATATGTGCTTACACGCGTATTCTGTGTAGATCCAGTCCAGTCTGGCGCTTCGCATTTCAATGGCCCGACACGTGCGAAATATAACTGTAGCAGTGAGTTCGCTCTCCTCCAACGACTGCTTCATCGATCTGCTGATGGCTGATGGCGGTGTGTAGGCTGACAGTGCTCCTAGAGCGCCTGAGCCAGAAGTACCCGTCCAAGTCTTCGAAGGTATCTATCTCATACGCAACTCCAATGGACGAGTCCTGGAGTCAGATCCGAAGAAGCCAATCTCCGACGGTTCGACAGTACACGCATACGTCACACCGTTTCGAGGGCGGATATCCAAGTACCAGCTCTGGACCGTATTTCGGAAGAACGGGAAGAGCTTGGAGTACTCGATCTGCAATTTGGCGACCGGCGGGGCTCTCAACGTCGTAGGTGCTGGCACACAGGAGGGTACCCAAGTGTGCTGCTATAGATGGACCGGCGTCTCAAATGACACTTGGTCGTTCTATACATCCAATAAGGGCGATTCGTAAGTTCTCCTGCATTTACAAATATCGAAAAACGTTGACTGATTCCACCATGGAAAGATTTGATTGGTGCACAATCCGAAGCTGTGCGTCAAAGTCGCTAGTTCTGTGCGGAGAGTGCCCGAACAAGGGCCAATGCGACTACCTTCATGTGACACATATCAAGCGCAATGAGCCATTTCTGATTCAGGAGTGGGCCTTGGTTCGGTTCCCTCTCCCATCGAACATTCCCAACCCGCAGATAACACCCGTGCATAATCTTCCCTCCGGAAGTCGCCCTGGTTGGTCAAACATGTTGTCAATAGCGTCTCCGTCATCCCCGCCGGCCATGCAGCACTCAAGATCACTCTCCTCTTCGGGAACACCCACTCAGGCTCCTTCCTGGAGAGCAGCAAGCCGACGTCAATTCCGCTTGCAGAACGTTCGTTCAGGCGGTTACGCGGTCAATGTGCAGGTGCGAATGGCGAACCAGAACGTTAGATCCTCGAACGTTCTCGTCGTATCCAACGTCGGCGTGTCTACCCCGTGGCACTTCATGCACACTACATCTGGCGGAGATGAACCGGACGACCTGTTCGCCATCGTCACCGAGGTTGGGTCCAAGCATGCTACTCTGGACCACTGGGGCGCCAGCCATGTCGCGGTTACTCCATCGCACTTCTGGCCAAACAATCACTTTCACATGTGGAAGGCCATCCCTCGCGACGGCGCATTCGCCTTCAAGAACCTGGCGTCCGGCCGACTGCTGTGCCAAACTGAGCGGATTCCCCAGATGTTGGTGGTCGACACAGCCCCTGCGACAGCCGTCAACGACCCTGCGTGTCAATGGCGGCTCGTCGATGCGTCTTCCGGCGAACAATGCAGTGTCTTACACGACTCCATGGTGTCGACTCTTGCTACCGCACTCGAAGGACCTGTATCACCTCTGCCACGCTCGGCGGGAGCTGCGAGCCAGGCCGAGCCGCCAGCCCTTCGCACGCTGGCGGCCTCTTCCGCCATGTACTCGTCATTCTTCGAGGCGCTCCAGCCCGAGCACGACCTCATGTTAGAGATGCTTGGCGCAGGGCTGTACCTCCCTTGTAGTTGTGCCGCAAGGGAATCAAGGGCTGGCGCGACAAGATTGGGACATACGAGGTTGTGGTTAAGGGATGAGGAGGCAGAACTGAGGCTCAATAGATATCGAGGAAAGGGGAATTTTGAACCTTGCGAGCCAAGTCGCTAAGTCATGTGCGACTACCAAAGAACTTGAACTGTGATATTCGGACCCATGTTACGGCAGTCGGTATATACGGGCCTGATATAGTTTGCTCAAGAAATTGCGTGAGGTGTCTTGCAGTTAATGCATTTGACTTGGCGATCTCATCTGAATAACTGTCAGATTCACAATGAAATTCACGTGATAGTCGCAGCAACGTACTAGGTAAGCGCCTACATCTTTGTGGCGTCATGACCCCAGGGGGACAAGGCCCCGTACTGAGTACTGAATATAGACACGCGGTCTGGCCGCGAGAGTGCTCGCGAAGCTGTCCCGATTGCCGGTCTGCCACTGCGGCAACCAGGGGCCATGTTGGGTGGGCGGCTTTGCTCTCCCGACTGCGTTTGCCACGGATACCTCCTTAAGTAAGGTCCTCCGACCGCAGCAATACTCTTGTCTAATACTCTGCGATATCATACCGTGACAAATCTAGAGACTCTTCATGCACGCGCCTCACACCCACCTCGTTTTCTCGCAATTGCTTGCTCACGGCAGCCAGCTCATCTTCCTCTCCTCCGAATGTTTGCATGGCGCCTGGGCCGTGCGCACATTACCGTAGCAACGCCTGCCGGTGCCCTAGCATTCTTAACAGCGACGGCTGTTAGGAATGCTGGGCACCTACGCAGCTGCGAGGATGCGCAGTCGTTGTACCAGGGCGAACGGAGAAGGAATATTGTACACACGAGACCTTGTGAGCCCTTCAATTACCTTGCTTGTCAAGGTCTCTCTGCTATGCGAAATACCGTGGGAAAGCAACCCTCAACTCACCGGACTTTGCCGTGATTGCATCATGTTACGCGTAACAGTCACCAAAGTCACTACCAGTTTCCAGCTTCACCTCAAGGTTGCCTCAAGGACAAGCAAAGGTTGCTGCCGCGCAAGCGGCGCTTCACGAGTAATATGACTGGTTGTGAATAATGCTGAGTGGGGCAACACAGTTAGTAGCGCAGGTGTGCACATACCAACTACGACACATATCTTTGTAACTTATGCTTGGAACGCTGCAATTCTTATTAACCTCGCTACGGCGTGAACCATTACACCTACCGGATTCGGCAGCTGGTGCGTGGCGTTCACACTTCTGATCGGACCCGACGATGTAAGCGTACCACACACAGCCGACTCACTGGCACTCTGGTCTCCCCACAGGCTATTCAGGGGCATACACAAAGCAACCCCGGCGGAGGCACACCACTCCCAGGCTCCAGCACGTTAGACCACCACCGCGCTCACGAGAAATCCGATGTTCATCAAGAAATCATGCATCATATTGCCTTCCGCCTGTAACCAACGAAACCATGGGCCACCGCCATCGTCATCTATGCGTACACGGCTTCAAGTCCGCTTTCCCATGCCGAGGCCCCGAACGTCCGTACGAAGCGTCGTCGTCTCGCGGCGTCACATCGTACATCCCTCCTTCCTTCCGCCACGCGGTGATGATCTTCGGCACGACGACCACGACCGTGCGCCCGTTCGCCAGCATATCCTGGACCAAGTTCTGCTCGTGCTTCACGGCGTCGAGGAACGACCGGCACATGCTCTCAGACGCATCTTCGGTCTGGAGGAACGGCTCGCCGGGGTCATCTTGCAACGTGGCGAGGCACATGTCCGTGAGGTCCGGCGGCGTGACCGTCAACATCGCGTCGTACAGCACTGGGAACGGCTTCCCGGTACTCGCATTGACGAGCCGCCACTGGCACGCCGGGCTGGCGGACTGCACCGCGGGTGCGGTGTCGACGAGCGGCGCCGTGTGCGCCTGGCACAGCAGGCGGCCCGTCGCCTTGTTGCGGAATGTGAACGCGCCGTCGCGCGGCGCCGCCTTCCACATGTGGTGCATCTGCACGGGCCGGAAGGCCTTCGGGTCGAGCACGACGTGCTGGCCGGCCCAGTGTTCGATGTTCGCGGGCCGCCCGGGCTCAGGCTCCGAGACGAGCGTGAACATGTCGTCGTAGTCGTCGCCGGGGCCATGCGTGGTGTGCATGAAGTACCACGTACTTGAGGACGCAATGTCCTGCTCGATCGTGATGTTCGGGTGGTGTGGGAGGTACGGCTGGATGGTGGCGTACCCGCCAGACTGGACGTTCTGCAGGTGGAATCTGCGACGAGCGAGGGTCTTGACAGTTGGCTGCGAGCTGGGGCCGAGGGAGGGTTGTGGGGATGGAACAGTGGTAGGGAATCGGATGAGGGACCACTCTTGCGTTCGAGAGGCGACGCCGTAGTGCAAGCTCATCATGTGCGCGTATTCACAGTTTGAGTCAGCTGGACAGGTCCCGTCTATTACTGTCTGCGGCCCGAGGCTACGGATAGTGCAGTAATCGTATCTGCAACACTAGTGTGAGTCGATGCCGAACATCACCTATAATCAAAGCCAAGCACATACGTATTTCGAGGTCTTGTACAGTAAAAAGCCCATAGTTGATGGCGCCCGTGCTCTTGCGGGCGGTTGCAGATGACTTGAGCACCCTGGCGTTGACTCCTATCCGCCACGGTAAGGAGAGCACCAGTTGCTAAGTTCTGGATGGCATATTCGAATCCTTTCCCCTCTCGTTCATAAATCGCCCACAGTTGGTATTTGTTGACGCGGTCACTAGGCTTGGCAAGAAAAGTGTGTACTCGGTTCCGCTCCGGTTTGGCATGTTCGGTCTCCACGAAGTGCCTCGGTGGAAGCGTTACGGATGACGTAAATACCCTCGAGGATGCGGAGTGGACAATCGCCGGTCTACACACGTATTCATTGATTGGTGACAATGATGCGAGCATGGATACGTACCTGTCTATTGGCTAACTGCCGCTCCATGATTCGCTGCTGAGAGATTCGGAGATTTACGCTGGATTGTATCTGGATAACAGTACACCTATGAGTCAAGAACAATATTGCATTCCAACTGAGATGAATCATACTTCGAATATCTGAAATGCATGCGTGAGCTGCGTATCCAGCGACTTCCGCGTCTTCTGATTTGTTGAGAAGCTTCTTGTATCCTCTCCTCGAGGCCATGTCTTGCGTGAACGCGAGAATCTCACGCATAGTTCTGATGTTAAATGGCCGTAAGCATCAGTGAAAGGCTATAAGGAGTGAATCGCGCACTCCGTCAAATGCTGCAAATCACTCTCCAGCTGCCCCTGCATTGCTTCCTTAGCCCCTCTGCAAGCTTACGCAACCGCCAAAACGATGTCATTCGATCTCAGTCCGAGCTTGCGCACGTCTTCATTATTCGCTTTGATCTCCTGTATGCGGGTAGAAGTAAGCAACAAGCATGCTGTGAGAGATACAAGACGTACTTCGACGATCTCCATGACTTTCACGCCGATGCCCGCGATATACTTGACACATGGCAGAGTACTAGTAGCCTCTAGGATGTCCTTGAGTGCATTGAGTGCTGTGCTCGACAGGTCCACCACTGCGTTACTTCGAGAGCCTGGCGAACGGATGATATCCCGAAGAGAGGAGAAGCTAGAGCTCGGGGATGCTCCTGACGTGGGGCGGGGTACTGAGAGGAGAGCGGGAGACAACGTGTCTGCCATTGTTGGGACGTAGTCTTTGGGATAAAGCGAGCAGGGCCGGTGTAGTGGTGTTATAGTGCCGGGGGTGGATACTGCGCAGGGTAGTTGGCGGTGCTGCTAATCACCGGTCACCACTGGACGCCCACTTCCGTGGAGTAATCTGACAGGCTGATGCCAGGACCCCTGACAATAGGGGGGGACGCCTGAGCCGGGGGTCCGCGATTTCGTCCCAGAAATACGGACGGAAATTTCTGATTTTGGGTCAAATCAGTACGGATTGCCTCAGGCGTTCCGGCCTGACGGCCGGATTTGATACGGACGGACAGGACCAGGCGTCCCAGGCCCGTAGTACATATTATACAGTGTAAGTACATTGCTCAGCGCACCATGAAGCAGGTCGAGAATGGACGTTTCATGCTGTAAGGCTGTATATTACACATGTACACACCACATACTTCCTCGCTTGCTGTTGCAGAAGCAACAGCATCTGCCTCGGTCGCCGGGTTCCCACGCGCCTTAGCAGTGTCGAGCTAGACCGCGGCAACTATGGCCTCTCGAGACCTCGTTGCGTTCAGCTCGGCAGAGAGTAGGCAAGAATTTTGATTTCTCGGTAACTCGTCAAGCTAAGTAACCCAGGACGGTCAAAGGGCCGAGTCGTTCCGCCTCAGGCCTCGGGCCCAGGGGATCAGGCATACCTCCTTTCGCAGGTCGGATACGGACTAAAGGCTCAGGCTCGCCGGCCTGACGGCCGGCTTTTGATACGGACTGCACCAGGCGTGAGGGGTCAAATTTCGTCAAAATGATACGGATTTGGCCTCAGGCGTCTCCCCCTATTGTTAGGGGTCCTCTGATGCCACCATTGCATCTTCATCGGAGGTTGCAGCAGCGTTTGCTAATACGGACGCCGGAAGGCGGAGGTTCGAAGTTTGGAGATTGGGGAGTCGTGACTCGTGACCATGGAGGGTGGGCGCAAGTAGGTCCGGAAATACCCGCGTGAACGAACGATGCATCAAAGACGGGAACGCCACAATGCCGTTACCCCAAAAGGTGCGTGCGAATTATTGCTACCACCGTGACTGGCAAGGCGTCTTAAAAATTTACCCTAGTAATCATCTACTATGCTACGCGTGCTCAACCTTCCCAAAATCTTCCAGTCACATCGCACTCGGCTCTATCGATATCATCTAGCGCCAATTGCACTGAGCTTTTGGCAAGATTGGCACTGGGCCTAGTTCGCCATCCGGCGTTCGCTCATCTTCACCTCGAAAAGGCCGGCAAGGCGAAGCCTGTTGATTTTTGGTTGATTGACCTTTTCCAGGATGGACGTCGTTGCGCAATAGCCAAGTAAGCCTCTGTTGAGTCAGATAGACGCTGTAAGCGCTCTACTCATATCTTCTCTATTGTTCTACCAGGTTCTACCATGACGATGCCTATTGTCTATTGTCCTGGTACCTATTTGTGTCTGTTTGTAGTACAGCCACCCAGTATTGTATATAAGGCAGCCCTCTGCGCCATACTATAACAAGACTCTTACAACTCTCAACCCACTAACGTGTGTATAAACCAACCTACAGGTGAGTAACCATCCTAGCTTCCTCTAGGCCTCGGTAGGAGTGTACGCCGCTGTATGCGCTGCACTTCTACGAGGTTATGAGCCCGATGACGCGGTTGATTGCGCCGTCACTGGCAGCAACAACCAGCTCATTGGTAAACTTCGCCTGTACCTGCTCGCTGCCATCGTGCGCGACGGTTGCGCTATTTAGCGCACCGTCTGCGCCGGGCAAGCTGAGCAGGCACGAGGACGCCCTTAGGGCCCCTCCTTGGCTAAAAAGCCATGTCAGTACGTCGTACTGACTGTTCTGTCCCTACAGAACTCAGCAATGTCTTCCTCTCTCGAGAAGCTTGTCCGTCCTCTGACGGAACCAACTGGGAGCACTGGAACGACACCTTTGAAGTCGTTCCTGGGCACTCAGGGCATCTCTCGTCAGCTCTTGACAACCCAGCCGATTGTGCCGACCTTAGTTCGCACTATCCCAGCAGCTCGCTCGCGCCGCAGTCGCAGCTACAGCTAACACCGCAGCCATCCCGGCGCTCCCGCCTGGCGAGGTGCCCGGCAACGAGCACGAGCACTCCAGGGCTGTCGACAAGCTCGACGACTGGATCAACGACGACCTCCGGGCCATGGGCTTTATCCGCCTTCGCTTGACGTACCAGGATTGGACAGTCAGTGAAGAACGAGACGACAGCCAAAGCCCTGTACGAAGTCTTTACAGGCCACCTACACCCAGAACACTCTGCACGGCCTACACCAACTTCAGGGGCCTCCTGGAGACTCGCATCCCTGATGATCAGTCCCCAGCACCCACGATCGCTAAGATCCAATCCCATGTCGACCGCCTCAAAGCGGCCTGTGGAAGTAGACGAATACTTACACCTGATGCTCCTCATTTCGAAGACACCAGCGTATGGTAAGCACGTCGCCACGGTCACCACTCTAAATCAGAAGATGGTAGACACAGTCGATCCCCCTACCTGCTGGATGCCCGATCCCAGGCAGTACGGGCAGCAGCTCATCGCTGCATGGGAGCAGCGAAAGCTTTCCGGTGGACAGCGCAAGCAGACTGAGTCTGCTAAACGGGTCACCGCCGTCAAGAACAAGGGGAAGGATCCCCGTTCAAACAGCAGCAGCGCCCTAACGGGCAGCAGCAGCATGCGCAGCAGCAGCGCCCGCAAGGGCAGCAGCAGCAGCAGCAGGACGGTGCCGGCAACGGCAAGGGAAAGAAGACCCAGCGCCGGCAAGCGCGGGCAAGGGCAAGGGCAAGGCCCAGGACGCTGACCACGGTCACTCCTACATCGCCGCACGGTCATCCCGGGTGGTGAACGACTTCGCCCCCGCCATCCCGCCTCCCTCAAATCCGAGGCCGAAGAAATTCAGTCTCGCATCGAAGGAGAGCGCGAGCTCTACCTCGGCAACAACAACCAGTTCCCTCGCTTCCGCGAAGGCACTATCCCTTGCCGAGAAGCTTGGAGTCGTCGGGTCCCAAGAGCGCATCCCGACCCTCGAGGGAGGTTATCGACGCCAACGAGCACAACGCTCACCGCTGGCCGACGCCATGCGGGATATTGAGCACCGCAATCCGCGAACTCCGTCCGTGAGTTAGAATTCCAACAGGAGTTCACTCGACGATCTCCCATGCTAACTAAATTGTTAGCAATCCTCGACGAGGACGATGAGTACCAGACTCTGCATAAGGCCCAGCTTCGCGAGGCCGGCAGAGCTCCGCAAGCTTCAGCCCGCAAACAGTGGATCGCGGACAAAACGCCGCTCTGAACAAGGGCTCGACCCCGACCAGAAGCGTCGCGGACGCCCGATGAGCGACACCAGCTTGTCAAGCTGTCCGTCGCTCAGGAGAGCGAGTTCGCCGCCACCGCCGCCGAAGATGAGGCCGCGGAAAAGGCCCGTCGTGCCAAGCAGGCCGACCTCGACTACGCCGAGCGCATGCTCGATGCTCGCATCGCCGAGCTCGACGCCCGCATCGACTCGAACAACGCCGCTCTCAAACGCAAGTTTGCTGAGCCAGAGTTCGTCGAAGGCAGCTCCTCTCGCCCGCCAAGCGCAGCTCGCGCGAATCCTCGCCGATCATCTGGTCCGACGAGGTCGACATGCAAATGTCGCTCGACAGGGAGGACGGCTTGACGCCCGCTGACCACCCCTGACATCGAGGACGCCGTGTCCCTCGGAAACGAGGACAACGACAGCGACGTCGACGACCAGTCGCCGGATGCCTGATGGACGATCGAGAGATCCACCAGGACATTATCGACGCGTACTTCGAGTACGTCCTCTAACTCTGCACTCGCATCACACTAACCGAAACCTTGCAGCTGATTGCGCAGTGTCTCGGCGGGCTGAACTAAGCAGTAGATACCACATGTATGCTACTGTATTGAATGGAGCTGGATTCCTTCAACTCGAGACCGATGTGTGCACAATAAGTTATTTAACGCTGTCAGAGTTGCAAAGGTAAAAACCTTGCAAAATCAAGTGATTGGCTGCTCGACTCAGGAGCTCTTTCCACTTCACCGGTCAAAGAAGTTTATTGCGCAACTTGCGCAACATTGACCCAATTGTCGTTCAAACGGCTAATGGGCATGTAACTATCTCTGAGGAAGGTGACTCCGTCATCAACTACCGTCCTAGCGCGACAAGCAGAACGATTAAAGTCTTACTAAAAATGTTCGACTCATGCCTTCACAAAAAGACATGAATCTAATCTCGCTTGGCCAGCTGCTACGACAAAACCGGGTTAATTGAGGGTGACGCAACCACTCTGAAAATCCTGGACGGTGATAATCGCCAGGAACTATTGCAATTCGTGCCGCTTACCCAAATGCAACAGTGTACTATTTAGACACTGACCGACGGCCTTGCGCTTGTCTCGCACGAAATAATGCACAGACGTTTTGGACATCCCTCCGAGCGATTCTATCAACTTCCCGTCAGCAACAACGGAATGTCCTGATTTCGACTATAATAAGTCGGACTCACCCTGCTCTGGCTGCGCACAAGGAAAATGCACAATCGCTCATTCCCGCCAACGCTCGACGAGCATCGCACCTTTTGAGCTCATTCACAGTGACTGAAAGAATTCCTGGTCGATTCATATCACCGGTACAAGTATATCATCACCTTTGTCGATGATTATACGTCGCATGCATGGATTATTTGCCTTAGGCTAAATCCGTCGCCATCCAAGCGACAAAAAACTTTCTTGCTATGGTTCAAAACCAGCATAAAGCTAATGTCGAGAGCTGGATGTCGGATGCAGGGGAGAATATAAATCAAACGCATTCATTCAAATGCTAAAGGACGAAGGGATTAAAATCCTAACTAGCGTTCCTCATACTCCACAGCAGAATGGACGCGCTGAGCGTTCAATCAACCCTCGGACAAAGCCGAGGCTATGCGCTCACAGCTTGCATTCCTCCTTCGTGGTGGGAATTTGCAGTTATGCACGCCACAGTGCTTTACAACCGCACTCCTGCCTACGATTAAAATGGGTTACGCCTTATGAGGCACTTCATGGAAAAACCACGCTGATAACATCCGCGTATTTGGCTGCGGTGCATGGTCTGCCGATGTTCGAAAGAACAAACTACAGCCTAAGTCCGAAATGATGACATACATCGACACGACGAGCACGGTTGGACCTTCATGAGGACCCAACAACGTCGTGTTTCGCTCAACTCAAGTCGAGTGGTGTGAAACTTATTTCCAAGTGTCCTGACGGCAAATGCCCGCGCGGCCTGACCCGCCTGCGCAAAACACCAAAACGCGAAGCGACAGTGAGTCTTCGCAAGGTGCAGGATCAGACGATAGTGACGACGATGCGCCACGCCTAAACGGCGAGCTGCACCTCGTCTAACCTCCTTCCGCCAAAAAGAGACCGAGCGGGCCAACGACGGTTCGACCCCTAAGCCCCTGTTGGGCGTAGCCCGAGTCCGCCTCGTCGCGAGGCGACACCACCCGCAGAAGATCCACAGGTACGGCACCACCAGTTATTCCCGCTGGCCGCGGGCAGATTCGCGCACGGGGATCCCAGTCAAAATCCAGGCTCCGTACGACCAGTCACAAGCACCGTCACGGATTTTAGGTGCTGATAGAGGTATCCGTAGTTGGGAAAGCAGACTGGCCAGACCAAGCCCACAAGGTTAGCTACGAGGGCGCGGTCAGTCTAGCAAGCAGCCCGACAGTGTCCCCGCCACACGTCCTGCTAGCCCTTCTACATCCGAACAGCCCGAACTTGTTCCGGATATCACTGAGCCCACTGGACACCTGGAAGCGAAAGCCCAGTGTCAGATGACGTACTGGCACGACTGCGGGGGGGAGTAAATTTACAATTATTTGCTTGCCCAAGCAGTCGATCCTGACGCAACAAAAGTCTTCCGTCCGTAGACTGGACTTTACGTGACATAAACCGCCTGCCTGCAAACAGCAGGTAGAATGGCGCTGCATGCAAAGATGAGCTCGATGCATTAAGCAAAAGAGGCGTGTTCGAACTCGCCCGCGGCCGAAAAGGCAAAGGCGTAAGAACCGATGGTTTTTGATGAGAAATCAGATGGTCGAAAGAAAGCGCGACTTGTAGCTCGCGGCTCTCTCAAATTGAGGAATTGACTATGACAAAATCTTCTCTCAGTCGACGGAAACCGTTAGACAGATTGCCCTTGCGGCACTCAAGGCTTCTTCCTTACTGGCCTCGATGTGCGCAACGCATATTTGTACGGACTGTTAGATGAGGAGATCTACATGGAACAACCCGATGGCTTTCCGCTCAAGGGAAAAAAGCACATGGTGCTTCTCTCCGTCGCGCCCTTACGCAAGCAAGCAGGCAGGACTGTCCTGGTGGAAAGCCCTTAGCAAGTCTATGTGAGCTCGGCTTCAAAAGACTGAAGTCCGATGCTGGCGTATACGTGGCGCAGGCAACGACATGGTCATCGCCGTAGTCTATGCGACGACGCTATATTGCCGGACAGCAAGGCAAAAGTACTCCAAAAAGGAGTCCTTCATGATGGGAGTGTCGCGACAGGCGCACAAAGGAGTTCTGCGCATGCGCATACAACGAGTTGGCGACAAGATCGTGATTGATCAATGCGCCTACCTTGACAAGGTACTCGAACGCTGCGGTGACCAATGCCAAAATGGCAAAGACTCCGCTTCCGAGGCTATATCCTCAACCAAATGAAGGAGAGCTAAACAAAGCTCGCCAGAGCCGTTTCCAAATTGTGATAGGCTCACTCCTTTATATCATGCTCGGTACACGTACCGGACATTGCGTACGCTGTCACAAAGCTCGCAGACAGTTCAGGCGAACCGCCAAGACCACCTGAACAGAGCGCTGTACATCTGCCGCATTGTCAGGCACTCGTAACTACACACTCGAGTATGACGGCTCTTCCGGGTTAGGCTTGCGCGACACCGATGCAGATTGCGGCTGCTTCCAACCGCGCTCTCAGACTGGCTTCCTGCTAATGCTTGCAGGAGGAGCCTTTAACTGGAGTTCTTTCGCACAGTCTGTAGCAACGTCGACTAAAGATGCCGAATACATGGCACTCAGCGACTGCCCCGAGAAGTCATGTGGATTCGAAATATCCTCTCTGAACTCGGTTACAACTTCGAAAGTACCCATCTGCAGCGACAACCAGGCGCTCTATTCGTTCGAAAATCCCGTTACTGAAAAGCGCACTAAGCACATCGACATTCGCTACCACTACATTCGCGATGTCGAAGCTGGCCACGTCAAGTACTCTTCGTACTGGCGTTGACAATCCCGCAGATATCTTTACCAAGAATCTGGGCAGAGTCAAGATTGAGGTTCCGACCGATGCTCGGACTTCGCATCGCTGCTAACTAGCGCTAAACCAGCGCAAGCAGGCACGCCGTGCTAGGTTAGGAGGAGTGTTGAGTCAGATATGCGGCGCTCTCATATCTTCTATTGTTCTACCAGGTTACCATGACGATGCCTATTGTCTATTGTCCTGGTACCTATTTGTGTCTGTTTGTAGTACAGCCACCCAGTATGTATATAAGGCAGCCCTCTGCGCCATACTCATAATAAGACTCAAACTCTCAACCCACTAACGTGTGTATAAACCAACCTACAGGTGAGTAACCATCCTAGCTTCCTCTAGGCCTCGGTAGAGTGTGCCGCTGTATGCGCTGCACTTCTACAGCCTCTGCAAGA
>JAKOGH010000768.1:0-227509 GCA_024811115.1 Terana coerulea
CCGAGACGGCCTTGCGCTAGTCTCACACGAAATAATGCATAGACGTTGACATCCTCTCTGAGCGGATTCTACGTCAATCTCTGTCACAACGACGGAATGTCCTGATTCTCACTATAACAAGTCGAACTCACCCTGCTCCGCTGCGCACAAGAAAGATGCACATCGCTCTTTCCCGCCGACGCCCCGACGAGCATCGCGACCTTTCAGCTCATTCACAGTGACTAAAGAATTCCTTGGCCGATTCATATCACCGATACAAGATATCATCACCTTGTCGATGATTATACGTCGCATGATGCATTATTTGCCTAAGTGCTAAAATCCGTCGCCATCCAAGCGACAAAAACTTTCGCTATGGTTCAAAACCAGCATAAAGCTAATGTCGAGCTGATGTTTGATGGGGAGAATATAAATCAAACGCATTCATTCAAATGCTAAAGGACGAAGGGATTAAAATCCTAACTAGCGTTCCTCATACTCCACAAGAATGGACGCGCCGAGCTGTTCAATCGAACCCTCACTGGACAAAGCCGAGGCTATGCGCTTACAGCTTGCATTCCTCCTTCGGTGGGAATTTGCGGTTATGCACGCAACAGTGCTTTACAACCGCACTCTTTCACGATTAAAATGGGTTACGCCTTATGAGGCACTTACGGTGAAAAACCACGCGTTGATAACATCCGCGTATTTGGCTGCGGTGCATGGGTCTTTATCCCTGCCGACGTTCGAAAGAACAAACTACAGCCTAAGTCCGAAATGATGACATACATCGGACACGACGAGCACGGTTGGACCTTCGTGAGAGGACCCAACAACGTCGTGTTTCGCTCAACTCAAGTCGAGTGGTGTGAAACTTATTTCTCCAAGTGTCCTGACGGCAAAATGCCCGCGGCCTGACCCGCCTCGCTTAAAACACCAAAACGCGAACGACAGTGAGTCCGCAAGGTGCAGGATCAGACGATAGTGACGACGATGCGCCACCGCCTAAACGTGCGAGCTGCATCTCGTCCTAACCCTCCTTCCGCCAAAAGAGACCGAGCGGGTTGAACAACAGTTCGACCCCTAAGCCCCTGTTGGGCGTAGCCCGAGTCCGCCTCGTCGCGGGCGACACCACCCGCAGAAGATCCGCAGGTACTGGCACCACCAGTTATTCCTGCCTGCCGCGTAAGACTCTCGCGTACGAAGGATCCCAGTCAAAATCCAGGCTCCGTGTACGACCAGTCACAAGCACCGTCACGGATTTTAGGGCATGATAGAGGTATCCGTAGTTGGGAAAGCAGACTGGCCAGACGGCCCACCAAGGTTAGCTACCAAGGGCGCGTCAGTCTAGCAAGCAGCCCGACAGTGTCCCCGCCACACGTCCTGCTAGCCCTTCTACATCCGAACAGCTCGAACCTGTTCCGGATATCACTGAGCCCACTGGAGACACTAAGCGAAAGCCCAGTGTCAGATGACATGGCACGACTGTGCCGGGAAGGGGAAGTAAATTTCTACAATTATTTGCTTGCCCAAGCAGTCGATCCTGACGCAACAAAGTCTTCAGTCCGAGACTGGACTTTACGTGACATAAACCGCCTGCCTGCAAAACAGCAGGTAGAATGGCGTGCCGCATGCAGCAGAGCTCGATGCATTAAGCAAAAGAGGCGTGTTCGAACTCGCCCGTCCGAAAGGCAAACGCGTCTAAGAACCGATGGGTTTTTGATAAGAAATCGATGGTCGAAAGAAAGCGCGACTTGTAGCTCGCGGCTTCTCTCAAATTGAGAATCGACTATGACAAAATCTTCTCTCCAGTCGTACGGTTTGAAACCGTTAGATTCGTACTGCCCTTGCGGCACTCGAAGGCTTCTTCCACTGGCCTCGATGTGCGCAACGCATATTTGTACGGACTGTTAGATGAGGAGATCTACTGGAACAACCCGATGGCTTTCCTGCTCAGGAAAAAGCACATGGTGCTTGTTTCGCTCGCGCCCTTTACGGGCTTAAGCAGGCAGGACTGTCCTGGAAAGCCCTTAGCAAGTCTATGGCTGAGCTCGGCCAAAGACTGAAGTCCGATGCTGGCGTATACGTCAAGGCGCAGGCAACGACATAGGTCATCGCCGTAGTCTATGTTGACGACGCTATATTCGACGGACGCAGCAAGGCAAAAGTACTCCAAGAAAAGGAGTCCTTCATGCAACAATGGGAGTGTCGCGATACGGCGACGTAAAGGAGTTTCTGCGCATGCGCATACAACGAGTCGGCGACAAGATCGTGATTGATCAATGCGCCTACCTTGACAAGGTACTCGAACGCTGCGGCCAGACCAATGCCAAAATGGCAAAGACTCCGCTTCCCGAGGGTTATATCCCTCAACCAAACGAAGGAGAGCTAAACAAAGCTCGCCAGAGCCGTTTCCAAATTGATAGGCTCACTCCTTTATATCATGCTCGGTACACGACCTGACATTGCGTGACGCTCGTCACAAAGCTCGCTACAGTTCAGTGCGAACCCGTCTCAAGACCACCTGAACAGAGCGCCGTACATCTGCCGCTACCTGTCAGGCACTCGTAATTACACACTCGAGCATGACGGCTCTTCCGAGGTTAGGCTTGGTGGCGTACACCGATGCAGATTGGGCGGCTGCTTCCAACCGCCGCCTCTCAGACTGGCTTCCTGCTAATGCTTGCAGGAGGAGCTTTTAACGGAGCTCTTTCGCGACAGAAGTCTGTAGCAACGTCGACTAAAGATGCCGAATACATGGCACTCAGCCGACTGCCCCCGAGAAGTCATGGATTCGAAATATCCTCTCCGAACCTCAGTTACAACTTCGAAAGTACCCATCTGCAGCGACAACCAGGGGCGCTTCTATTCGCCCTCGGAAAATCCCGCTACTGAAAAAGCCGCGACTAAGCACATCGACATTCGCTACCACTACATTCGCGATGTCGTCGAAGCTGGCCACGCCGAAGTACTCTTCGTACCTGGCGTTGACAATCCCGCAGATATCTTTACCAAGAATCCTAGGCAGGTCAAGATTGAGAAGTTCCAACCAATGCTCGGACTTCGCATCGCTGCTAACTAGCGCGACTAAACCAGCGCAGGCAGTACGCCGTGCTAGGTTAGGAGGAGTGTTGAGTCAGATAGACGCCGTAAGCGCTCTACTCATATCTTCTCTATTGTTCTACCAGGTTCCACCATGACGATGCCTATTGTCTATTGTCCTGGTATCTATTTGTGTCTGTTTGTAGTACAGCCACCCAGTATTGTATATAAGGCAGCCCTCTGCGCCATACTCAATAAGACTCTTACAACTCTCAACCCACTAACGTGTGTATCAACCAACCTACAGGTGAGTAACCATCCTAGCTTCCTCTAGGCCTCGGTAGGAGTGTACGCCGCTGTATGCGCTGCACTTCTACAGATCATTCCGTGAAGACCAGGAAACCAGGCATGTCAGCCGTGGGAGGATATACTCAAGTATGGAAACCACTTGCCATAATTGACATTTACCTAGATTTACTGACATTTACTTACGCTTACTTACATATACTTACCGTAGCTTTCACAGGAGACGCCCAATGTAAGAAATTGCCACTTACCTCCATTCTCACCTTACATTTTCTGTTACTTCAAGTTACTTACATCTGTAAATTATGTCGGCCCGGGACTTCCTTCCGCAACACTGGCTTGTACTTCACATCCACCAAGCCTTTTCTTTGCTTTGGCCTTGCCTCATCGTTCTCGGCCTTTAGAGGTTTCAGAGCTTTGAGCTACCCCTTCTGTTACATCTCCGTTATACTGGAGGGGTGAGCCCGTACACGGTCCTCGACTGTGAGCAAACATGGCGCGATAATCGACTACGATAGCTTACAAAATAGCTAAGCTCCATTTGACCCACCTCATAAGGTCTTGCGGCATCCGTCCTGGTCGATCCTACTCCTGCTCGTTCTTAATCCGTCGGTGGAGTCTTAAGATCTCAAAGTCATGGGCGACACTCCTCTAGTCTCTTGGCCTCCAGCCATCTCGGAAGATCAGCTTGCGGCATTGACTCTACAAGCAACAACATATGCGCTATCTCATGGACTCGTCTACCTTCCTGTGGCAAACGTTCAGCCTCCGGCACCAACATCGACCATTCATGCACCACTGGCCCTTTTCCCTCGCCCATTCCACGCCATCTCTTTCACGAAGCCCGAAAACTGCAACGCATCTACAACATTCTCTACGCACGCATTGCTACCGATGTCGAATTTTTAGATCGCGTTATGGGCGCAGAGGTTGGTGTAGGGAAGGTCGATGAGTTTACTGGGGAGTTGTGGAAGCGATGGAAAAGAGTCCGAGATGAGGGTGCTGCTCAGGTATGAGTCCTATCCTGCGTTTCAGAGCGAGACACGCGTCGAAAACCACACCGGACAGTCACTTCAACTCGGACTGTTTAGGTCAGACTACATGGTCCACCTTCCCGACCCTAATGGAGCCGCCTCGCTGAAGCAAGTCGAATTCAATACCATCTCATCATCGTTTGGGACATTATCGCAGCATGTCGCTGCTTTACACAGGTGGGATATAGCTCAAGCATGCGCTGCTACACTTCGCTGAGCATGACGTCTTATCAGATACCTCCAGCAAGCTACCGGATATTACGGTAGCTCATCGTATCTCAAGCTCGAGAACTTGCCTGCCAACGAAACGACGACTGGATTAGCGGAGGGGCTGGCCACAGCACACAGAGCATACGGTGCTCAAGAGTAAGCACATCAGTTTCTCTTCAACAATATTAATAATTTCGTTGAAACGCTGATTCCTGCACAGGGCCTGGATTCTTTCGTAGTCCAAGAAGGCGAGCGCAATGTCTTTGATCAACGCTGGATAGAGTTCGAGCTTCTCGAGAAGTAGGCACTGCCTCTGTACGCACAGTCGTCCTCTCTCATCTACTTCCACAGGCACGGAATCCATGTCGTCCGTCAGACATTTGCCCAACTCGCGCAATCTGCTTCTGTCGATCCAGTATCTCGCAAGCTCCACATAGATGCGCCGAACCTACCGGAAGTCAACGGTATCGAGATTTCCACAGTGTACTTCCGCGCAGGCTACACACCTACAGACTATCCGACTCCAGCCCACTACGATACGCGATATCTATTGGAGAAGTCCAGAGCGATCCAATGTCCCTCAATCCCCTTGCAGCTGGCTGGAGGAAAGAAAGTCCAAGAGGTGCTCACGAAACCCGGCGTGTTAGAGTCGTTCCTCACAGATGGGGCGCGCTGGGGCACGGATGTGCTCAGCCATGCGGACGTGGGCGCTGTCAAGGCGAGCTGGATGGAGATGTGGTCGCTGGACGAGGGCGGTGAGGACGGCGTCCGCTGGGCCCGCGAGCATGCGCAAGGGCTGGTGCTGAAGCCCCAGCGCGAGGGCGGCGGAAATAACGTGTACAAGGCGGATATCCCACCGTTCCTCGACAGTCTTACGCTGCAGGAGCGCGAAGCGTGGATCGCTATGCGCCTGATCGCGACGCCACAGGGGCTCGGCAACTACCTCGTGCGCGCGGATGGGGGCACGGACGGCGCGGTGAAGAGCGAAGTCATCAGTGAGCTGGGCATCTTCGGCTGGGCGTTGTTCGGTGGACCCGAGGGAAAAGTCGAGGAGAAGGAGATCGGATGGCTCGTGCGGACGAAAGGCAAAGATAGCAATGAGGGTGGCGTCGCGGCGGGATTTTCGGTGCTAGACTCAATTGTATTGGTAGACACAACTAAGAAAGGTGCGTCGTTATCAGGAGCTAGTTGCTCTTCACTCACTGAACTTACATGTAGACTTGCAAACATGTACTATACGCCAGAGTGCACGCATATAGCGAATGTAGATTCCATAACTTCTGAGATATTCAGGGGTCAAGCCGTACCATCTGACCGCACGCGTGCGCAGGACTACGCCAACAGGGATGTACTTCGCGATGCGCCATCCCGCGGAATCTTGAACAGAGAACGCGCTACCGATAATTGTCCTCAGTTTCTCCCGAGCACATTTATAACAAGATGCTTCTGTGAGGATGCGCCCCGAAGGTCCATCTAACCTCCCCAGTAGCATCAGCATGCACTTACGCAAGGAATTTCTTGCGGTTTTCCTGCACTAATTGCGTGGGTCTCAGCAACTCCGATTCTTTACGACGGTCGGGCACCATTTAACTTGACGAATGCGGACCTCAACATCCAGACGGGGCCTTACCTAACGTTCGTCTGGTTTTGGCGGTCACACAAAGGTCTTGCACTGACAGCTTTGCATCCAGCGTGGTAAAAGGAAGCGAGAATGCGACCCATGTATGTCTAATCTTCCTTAAAGCGCCTTACTCGACCTCAAATTCGCTCTCAGTATTCCTCCCTGCTCGGCCACTCGCAGCTGCCCACGCCCCTATGGAACAAGGCTCTCGTGCTGCCCTCAGAGCAAGTCGTCTCCATCTCAATCGACAACACCTCCGCCTTCGTCCCGGGAAGCGGCGGCCCGCAGAACGGCTTCCGGCGCACGGAGTTCATCGCGGCCGTGAACGGCGACCACAACGACCTGAACCCGGTGCTCGAGACGGGCACGACGGCGTTCCACTTCTCCATCAAGCAGGACGCGCGCCGCCCGCTGAACTACACGCATGAGTACCAGATCGTGTTCATCGAGCCGAGCGACGGGTCGCATGTGTTCGGCATCCAGCTCGGTGCGCGTTCTTGCATCCTCACACCCGCCTGGCACCCGAACGTACTGACCGCCTGCAGGCTCGCCGTTCACGGACCCGACGGGCCCGCTCCCCGCCGCGCACGCGCACTCGTTCAAGGTCCTCGACCACGCGCTGAACATCCTTTTCGAGACGCCCTTCACCGCACAGGCGTGGCACAACTTCGCGGTGCAGGTCGACTGGACGAACCGCACGCTCGCGGTGCTCTACTCTGCCGACGCCGCACCGCTTCAAGTCGTAAAGCAGCCGACGCCGAACCTCAGCACGCAGGCGGGGCCGAGCGGGCAGGGCGACTTCCACTTCGGTGTGCTGAAGGTGTGCAGCGTGCGAGGTCTGCAGGGCATTCGGACACGGCGCACTGACTACATCTGTTAGTTACCGCTGGTCAATCCCGCCGACACGCCTGCGGAACAAGGCGATGTCGTGCACTTCGGTGTCCAGGAAGGAACGACTGAAGCTTTGCTCTACTCTGGTGTTTTCGTGGAGGACACGACGCATGGTATCAGCGTCGGGCACGGGTTGCTGACCCACGCGTTGTGATACCAGCCAGGTCTGTACAGCCAACTTGGATCCAAAAGCACGGATACAATCCATATTCCAATACAGTATTGTACAAAGTGTACAAGCGACGTATATGTGTGGTAAATCAGAAAGGCCAGTCCTCGTCAAAGACATCAAAGTCGAGGCCCCAGCCCTTGGAGGGGTTGACAACGCGCTGAGGTGGGTGTGCAGTCGCTGCAGTCTCGAGCTTCTCGAACAAGTCCTCGGGCAGGGCAACCACTATTCAGATATAAGTTCAGCGTCATGCGGCGGGAAGATGAGGTGACGAGCTTCACCTTGAAGGTTCTCTTCTATACGCGAAGGAGTAACGCTCTTCGGCAGGACGACGGTCTATAAGTGGGTATATGCGCGTGTGAGGCCAAACAGTAAGGCAAGTGGATGAGCACGTACGCCTCTCTGCACGTGCCACGAAATGATAGCCTGAGCGGGGGTGATACCAAGCTCCTTCGAAATCGCCTTGACTTCAGGAATATTCAGGGTCTCCTTGACCTGGTTGTTGCTTCCGAGGGGCGAGTATGCCTCAAGGAGAAGATTATTCTCTTTCGACCACTACCGGAAATGTCAGCACGTGGGAATGAGGTGCGTATTCGTCTTATTGTACCTTCAGCAGCTCAGGTTGGGGGTTGAAGAAGTTGAGCTCAACCTGGTTGACTGCGGGTTGATACTTCAGCGGATTGGCAGTCAAATTCTTGATGCTGGTCTGTGGATTCGCATTTGAGCTCCTTAGTGACTGATTGTATGCACTTACCGAGCAATGTTAAAGCTTTGGCAGCAATATTAGCACAGCAACTAGCTCAAATTGCGAGAACACTCACTTGCTGATGCCAATATTGCGCACCTTGCCCTTATCGACCAATTCTTCAAGCTTCTTCCAGGTGGGATAAGGGTCAGCTGTGAGCTCCTTGTCCAGTACGTTGTTGCTGCCCTTCTTGAACGCAATAGGCCTACCGCAGGTTAGAGCTTGAGCTCGAATGCAACCCGCAGTGATCACATACCAGTGGATGAGGTAGAGATCGACGTATTCCGTACCGAGTTTGCCGAGAGACTCGTCCAAAGCAGGCTCGATATCTTCGGGAGCATGGAATGTATTCCAGAGCTGGTTGATATGCAGGCAATCAGAGTCAAAGGATCCCACGACTGATTAGCTTGCGCACCTTGGAAGTAATCCAAATCTCGTCACGAGTAATCCCACTGTCCTTAACAGCCTTGCCGACTTCCTCTTCGTTCTACGGCATAATCAGTAGGATAGGGATGAGGGCAAGCGCAGAACGTACGCGGTAGGCCCATGCACCGTCGATGTGTCTGTAGCCGGCATTCAGCGCCGCCGTGACTGCTCGGCCAACCTCGCCCGGATCAGCCTTCCAAACACCTGAGATAAGCACAAGCTCAGCAGACCGCACAAGCGGATAAGTTATCCTACAGTGGAGGCCGCCGTACCAAGCGCGACCGAGGGGATCTGATGTCCAGACGGCAGGGTGTAGTAGCTTGGGAGAGACGAGACGTTGCGAGTGAGCCCGTAGCACGGCTTCTTGTGCAGGAACTGCGACGAGGACCGGGCCCACGACCTCAGGCCCTGAAGACCTGCGAACATGATAGCGACGATGGCGAGGACGTGGAAGAGGATCTTCTTGAGGCGGTCTTGGCGCAGCTTGCGGTAGACTTGCTCTTGGGCTTTGTCGTCGTCGCCGGCGGCGAGAGGCTCGTACTGAACCCGAGGCATGATCGTGGATGAGTAAGACGCACCGTGCGTAGATGTCACTACGGATATGCATGCCATCACACGCCACCACCATGGCGCTTAGCGTCATACCAACCTGACTCGGGCTTCGACCGGAATCAATTTCGCACGCTTGCAACTTGCTTGCAACCTACAAATAATTGCTTTCAATAGTTAGCTAGTGTACAGCTGCGGTACTCTGCGCGCGCAACCTGCGAGAACGATCACCGGCTCGCCACACCTTCCTCGATCCTATCAGGATCACTGGTGGACTTCGCACTGGGAGACATTCAAATCATTTGAAGTGGCCTAGACATGCCACATACGCTAGTGCCAACAACCGATTGAAAAGCACATGTACTGCCGTTGTGTGAGTACTTCCCCCAAAAAACATTCTGAACCAAGAGCTTCATCCCCATCCCAGCGCAAAAAGACTGGAGCATAAAATTTTGAGCACCCGAGAGTAAGAGACTACATACACCGGCAAAACGGGGGCTCTTACGGGATATAAATACACTGTGCCATTGCGGGGTAAGTCTTGTCTCCGTTACCGTGCAACATGTTTTGTTCAGCTCTCCGACAGACTCTGTAACTGGGGTCCTGCATGACGTCTGGGTGGTGCATCTTCACTGGTACCCCGTGAGACCCCGTGAGCTCCTCCGAGTCTCAAATCGCCGAAATCCGGAGGTCCATTGACTTCTGGTAAGTTAGCACAACGTTGGTGCACTTGACTTCATTTGTGCTCGCTGTGTAGAAGTGCCTGTCTCAGGATGTTGAAGAATATGTAATGCCTGACTCCGCGGGTACTGGTGCTGATAGGGGTGTTCGGAGCGGGCTGTTTTAGCCTGTCGTAGGATCTGGTACCAGTGCGGAATGTTGTTGCAGGCTTGTTTTGGCAGCGCCACCAGGCCATTGCTTCCCATATTGGGATGCTCGGCTTCGGATGCTGAATTCATTTTTCCCTCCTACTAATTACTGTAAATTACTGTCAATGTCTTATTAGAAAGGACTGGTGACGCCCATGAGGCGCCACCTTAGATCCCCAGTTTTGGCTGGTTTTGCCCCTGGTCTCGAGCAATAGGAGAAGAAGACGAAGTAGAAAGAGCCACGCTCTCCTTCGCCGTTCCGGTATGGTCTCACGGAGTGTCTTCGCATTCTCAGGCATCACCGGCAATCCACGGGTATGGGTACTCGTGCCGTTGGTTCGTTACGGTGGATGTGGCATCTGGAGAGTACAGCTCATCTGCGTGGGTACATCCAATGAGCTGTGAATGATTTGTTTTCGCGATGCTCTTGGCACTTTGTTCCATTCTCCCAGAGGTGTCTCGGAGGCGGTCCTCGAGCGCTCGCCTTCTGACCAGGCTGGACTCCGGAGTAACTACATATACAATTCCAAAACCGTATAGGATATTTCTTCGCATGCCCAGAGCGCCCAGCAAAAAATCGCTCTTGAATTCGGTGGGCCTTTCAATGGTTGCATACTGTCTGTCGTCTCAGTATCTCGAGCCATCGAGGCTCTTTATGTATCTGCGGCTGCGAGGAAAGCGGTACCGCGGTGTAAAGTTAGACCTTCAACACAAGCACATGGAAGTCTTTTTTTAGCTGGAGAGACCGGTATGAGGCCAGGTGCTTGGATTTCGCTGCAGCTCGGTCGTGGTGGAAAAGTGCAAAGCTGTAAGCGCCGACGCCAGCTGGTCGGCAACTTGGCTCGTTCGGCAAGGCTCGGCACGGCCAGCCTGAGCGGCCAACCACTGACTCTCATCTTTCTCACTTCCCCTATGTCTTTCACTAGCCTTGAAACACGGAGCCGACTGACTCTGCGAATGATGTTGTCTTCCTACGAACTTGTGTGGTGTATTTCACTGGCGTTGTACCTCGTATGCCAACGTACGTCGCCACGCGGCGTGGCATACCACACAAAATCGCCGTATGATTCGCTGCAGTGAGAATGAGCCTCAAGCAGCGATGAATTTCCTTGACAGAACGTTCAAACTCGCTCTAACAGGAAGGTCTCTATGGGCTCGACAAGAGGGGATAGCATTCAGCGTCTCTAGAAATTTGCACGACTTGCCTTGCTCAGGAACAACGGGCGTGGAAGAGTTCCCTACATCGTGAGTACTAAGAGCCGGTATTATGATGTCAGCCCTGATATCCTAGCATGTAGGTGTTTTGCTTTTGTAGGATCATCATCCCGGATCGCACACCAGCAGAACGTCCAACTGTATTACGAGGAGCTTTTGCCAATGAGAGAAGGCATGAGGGTAAATATGCTCAACCTGAAAACTTACCCGTGCGGGAGCAACGAGAACAGTACGTGGTAACTCAACCAGAGCTGTACCCGTTAATGAGCCATGCCACAGCTCCTGAATATACCTCCGGTAATCCAGAGAGCATCTTCGGCGATACTGTTGAATTTGTAGGTGCGTATTCGTCAAGTCAAAATCGGCGCAGACTCAATGTCCATTTTGTAGCGCCTCTCATGAACCATGAATTCAAATCCGACGGCTGTGCATTGAGCGGACGCTTTGTCTGTTGGAAGGTCTAACCAGCTCTCGGCCTCATCGTGGCCGCACCATCGACATGGGGACATGGGCGCACAACACCCCCGCGGCTGAGGCTCCGATTTGTCGTGAGCGTCGCGAAATTTAGTTTCATGTTCACGAGTGCAGCAGCAGAGTCTCAGGCCTCTTGTCCGCGACATATAGAATCGTGGAACGCTGAGAGCGGAACCCAGCCGTCGGTCCCGCCCACTCTCCCACTCGTCCGACATACCTCGCATGTCCACTGCCTGGGTGCGACAGCCATTGAGCAAATTTTGCTCCCGTGGTGTGTGTTTTCCGGGATGGCTTGTCATTGGCTGGCGGGACCGACGCCGACACCGCGCTTCGAGTTTCGTGCAGGCACGTTCAATATGCGTAGAAATCCGTCAATATTGTTCGCGGCTGAGGGACGGGTATAAAAGATAGGGCCGACAGCCCTGTAGTCTTCAGGACATCTGCCTCCTCTACACATCTCATCCAGCCTCCAGAGCGACCATGGCCTTCAAACAGCTCCTCGCTGCGCTTTCCGTCGCTCTCACTCTCAACGTTGCCAACGGTATGTAATACGCTTCCGAGCGGCATACCTACGTGCTGACACCGATTTCTATCAGGCGCGCTCACCAAGCGTGTTACCTGCCCCGACGGCAAGAGCACCGTGTCGAACGCGGCGTGCTGTGCCTTCATCCCCGTCGTTGAAGACATCCAGGCCAACATGTTCGCTGGTGCTCAGTGCAACGCTGAGGCGCACGAGGCTCTCCGACTTGTGTTCCACGACTCCATCGCTTTCTCGCCCGCCCTCGAGGCTCAGGGCAAGTTCGGGTTCGTCCCTCTCGCAGTCGTCGCCTGCAACTGGGTCTCTAACGGCTGTATTCTGCAGCGGTGGAGGAGCCGATGGCTCGATCATCACCTTCGCCGACATCGAGACGGCGTTCCACCCGAACATCGGTCTTGACGAAGTCGTCGCGCTCGAGAAGCCGTTCATTGCGAAGCACAACATCACACCTGGCGACTTTATCGCCTTAGCCGGTGCTGTCGCTGTCAGCAACTGCCCTGGTGCCCCCGTCATGCAGTTTTTCACCGGTCGCCCCGTCGGTATGTAATCACTATCACTATACATACTGACGCGTTCTGACTCGCTGCCTCAGCTACTCAGGCCGCCCCCGACGGTCTCGTCCCCGAGCCGTTCCACACCGTCGACCAGATCCTCGCGCGCACGAACGACGCGGGCCAGTTCGACGAGCTCGAGACCGTCTGGATGCTGTCCGCGCACACGATCGCGGCCGCGAACGACGTCGACCCGACGAAGAACGGCCTGCCGTTCGATTCCACTCCGTTCCAGTTCGACACCCAGTTCTTCGTCGACACGCAGCTCCGTGGAGTGATGTTCCCCGGCTCGGGCGGCAACCAGGGTGAGGTGGAGACCGCGATCCCCAACGAGATGCGGCTTCAGTCGGACCACACCATTGCTCGCGACGAGCGCACGGCGTGCGAATGGCAGTCCTTCGTCAGTACGTGCCTGCGTTTTTGTTCTCCCGGTCCGCGACGATGCTAAGGCGGTATATCCCTACAGACAACCAGCAGAAGCTGACGGACGACTTCCAGTTCATCTTCACGGCGCTGACCCAGCTCGGCCACGACCCGAATGCGATGATCGACTGCTCTGAGGTCGTCCCGGCCCCCAAGCCCGCCAACTTCGGCCCCGCTACGTTCCCCGCGGGCAAGACGCACAATGATGTTGAACAGGCTGTGAGTTTCAGACTATTGATTCGGGCGGAGCTCTGCGGCTAATCGACTGCTTTTAGTGCGCCTCCACCCCATTCCCCTCGCTCGCTACTGCCCCCGGGCCCGCCACTGGTGCTCCTCGTGTGTATGTGTCGTCTATTTTCCGATTATATCCTTCCATTCTTAATGGCTTGGTTTTGCAGTGCGCCGCCAACCGGCCTCAGGGGATAAACGTCTCGCGGACTGCCACGGTTTGGCTCGGTCTGGTGCCTTGGTGCTTGGTGATTATGTACTACCTGGTGTTGGATATCTCTCGCATTGCTGGCTTTGTATATCTACTATGTACCTTTACGCTGCCGAATACAGTGACTCTTCACTTAGATTGTTTTGCGATGTGCCTTCTTCACCGTCCTCGAGGACATTCAGGCCAACATTTTCGCTGGTGGCCGATGCAACGCTGAGGCACACGAGGCTCTCCGACTTGTGCTTCACGATGCCCATCGCCTGCTCCCCCGCCCTAGTAAGGCCGCACACCCGCACAGACAACCAGCAGAAGCGGACGGACGACTTCCAATTCATCTTCACTGCACTGACCCAGCTCGGCCACGACCCGAACGCGATGGTCGAGTGCTCCGAGGTCGTCCCCGCGCCCAAGCCAGCCAACTCCGGGCCCGCGCATTTCCCCGCCGGCAAGACGCACGCGGACGTCGAGCAGGCCTGCCCCTCGACGCCCTTCTCCCGTCGCTCGCCACCGCCCCGGCCCCGCTACTGGCGCTCCTCGCGTGTAAGTCCTAACCTATCTCTTATGCAACGCTATCTGTCGCATGTATCATTGGTTTTGTATTTACGCTGTACTTTGTCCTTGCATGAATAGAGCCCCTGTTGTGCACGCGCGTTTTAGTTGGAAGACGGTCCCTTCCAAGCTCCTTGCTGCAGAATGAATACATAGGGAAGTGTCGATCAATTGACAAGCAGCCAGCCGAGGAACCGCCGCCGCTTGTCCTCGTACGCCGGGTCGCGCTGCAGGTCCTCGTCGACGTTGCCCCGCGAGAAGTCCATCTCCTCGAGCTTCACCATCTTCGTCTGGTGGATCAGCTTGTAGCCAAACGTCAACAGGATGAAGAACGGCTGGCGGCACAATCGTCAGCCAGTGGGTCAGTTGGAGGGGTGCGGGGTGAGGGTGGGGGACAGACGCACGATGGGGATGTACGACGAGAGGAACGTGGAGACGGCGTTGCCGAGGTGCTCGTCCGGCCCGTAATTCGGCAGCGGCTCGCCGGGGACGTCGGCTGGGGGCGGGGGGCGAGCAAGGACAGACAACACGGTGAGCGATGTCGCACTGCTCGGATGAAGCGCGGCGCTCACCGATGCGCCACCCGCTGTGCACGAACACGGCCCAGCCGTTCGTGAAGAGGATGAGCATGCAGATGCTGAACGCCCAGTACGCGAGCTGTGCGCGCCCCATCCGTCAGCGGCGCGTCCGCGCGAAGACGTCAAGCCGCACAGGGGAAAGCGCAGACGTACGTAGGGCTGCCCGCGGTGCCGGTGCACCTTGATCTTCGCGATCTGCGCGAGAACGCGCCGGCTCGCGCGGATCTTGTCCGCGTCGGGGTGGTGCTCGACGTCGACCTCCGGGCGCGCGTTCGCGCGGTGTTTCTTCTCCGCGTACGCCGTGCCCTGGTGCCACCTGCACATATACGTGCAGGCCGTGCCGTCAGTGGGATACTCCATGGGAGGGGAAGCCGCACCGGATATATGTGAACAGCATGCCCGGCCCAGGACTGCAGCGACGCGATGCTCGCGACCGCGACCGAGCCACGTGAACGCCTAAAACATTCCTTCGGTCACCCCCCGCACCACCGGACACATCGCCAGCACTCACCGCCTGCGGCCCGCCGCCCGCCGAACTGCTCAAGAACGCCAGCAGCCCGACGGACGCCGAGCCGAGCACCGCATACAGCGGGAGCACGAACCACGGCTGCTTCCGCGCGCCCTCGCCGCCCGCCTCCGCGTCGCCGCCGGGCACGTCCGCGTCGCTGGCGGCGGCGGTCACGTCCTCGGAGGAGGCGCTCACAGGCGTGATCGTGACGGAGATGTGCTCGGACGACGCGTCGCCGCGCAGCGGCTTGTCGGGCGCGGGCTTCGCGTTGTCGCGCGGGACGTTGCCGTCGGCGGCGTCGGCGTCAGAGTCCCCCGCGTGCTCGATGTGGATGATCGGCGCGTCCTTGTCCCCTTCGTCCCCCGCCAAGTCGTCCCCGTCCGCACGCCCCTCATCCCCAGGCGCGTTCCCGTCCGCCTCTGGCTCAAGATCCGACGCATCCGCGTCTGCGTCTGCGTCTGCATCCTCGCCGGCGGGGCGCCGCGGGTAGCGGAAGAGCGACGCGAAGACCTGCGGGGCGCGTGCTGGCAGCGCGCGAGGAAGAAGAGGAAGCGGCTGCTGATGTACACGTCCGACGCCGCCGCGGACCACGCGGAGAGCAGCACCGCCGCGTTCACGACGTGCGACAGCTACACGCCCCACACGCCCCCACACACCCCATCACAATTCTCAGTCAGTCAGCCAGTCGACGGCGCCACGGACGGCGACGGTGAGCAGATATGGACGCACCCATTTGAGGTTCGCGGTGTTGAACGCGATGACGAAGGGCGACTGGTAGGCCGTGCCCTGGTTCTGCGCCTTGGTCAGGTTCGGGTCGTTGCTCGGCACGAGCAGCCCGGCGGAGAAGATGCCGCCGAGGTAGAACAACGTTCTGCGCGGCCCCCTCCCCGCGTCAGCAGTGCACGCATACTCCCAGAAACAAAACATCAACACGGACATGCGGATCCAGACACGCCGCAGCGCCCGCGGCACGTTCTACCACCCCCGTTCAATGATGAGCACAAGTATTCTGCCGTGATGGATAGAAGAACCCACCCGAGTCGCGTCGATGACTTCGCCGGCGGCCTACAAGCGGGTGAGACGGGACGGGACGACACACTGACACACGGCGCGGGGGCACTCACGATCCCGGGCACCTCCGAGCCGAAGAACGAGAAGGACGCCTGCATGAGCACCGCGAGGAAGCCCAGGAACCGGCCGCGCGCGCCGTGGATGCCCAGGTAGCTCGTCGCAAACGGCCCGGGCGTGCCCCAGTTGCGGAAGAGCAGCGGCCTGGCCAGTGGGTGTCCGTGAGCACAGCGGCACAAGTGGGATACACGGACACGCACCCTTGCCAGCTCGCACCGAGGTCGATGATCAGGCTCACGAGCACTGCGCGCCGTCAGTCCACGGCCGCGCCCGCGAACGGCGCAGAGGGGCGCACGCACCGATGATGACGATCGTCAGGACCTTGATGCCGGAGAACCAGAACTCGAACTCGCCGTACACGCGCGAGGGAGAAGCAGTTGATGAACGTCACGAGCGCGAGCTGGCAGCAAACGTCAGCGGCGGGGCGCGGTGGCGGGACGGCGCGGGGCGTACGAAGGTGCCGCAGAGCGCGGCGACGCTGTAGCGGGGGTACGGTCAGTCAGCAGCGCTACGAGTGCCGTCGGTGGGCGACCACGTACGGGACTTGGTGACGGACGTCCCAAAAGCCGACGACGACGGCGGCGGCAGTGATCTCGGTCGCTGGCGACATGTGAGATAGGCGACGAGCGGCCGCAAACAGCGCACGCACGAATGGTGACGCTCCAATTGTACTGCAAACGCGTGGTGTGGTGAACATCTGTCGTTGTACAACCGAGCGTAGCACTCACCCACGCAGCCCATCCGAGCGAGAACCCGAGCGCGGGGTCGACATAGAGGTCCGCCAGCCCCACAATCCCACCTACATTCGGGCTGCAAACCTTCAGCGGGCGGCGGCGCCCATCTCGCATTGACCATCCCGCACTCACAGAAACGCAATCATCTCCCCGATGGAGACGCACAGGCAGTAGACGACGGTGCCGATGATGAAGTAGCCCAGCAGCGCGCCGACGGGCCCGCCGTAGTACAGCGCGTCCTGCGGGGCGGGTCAAGCGGGTGGGTCAGCTTCCGGAGACCTGAGATGGCGATGATGCCTCCTCCGCGCGCACGTACCGCCGAGCCCAGAAACAGACCGGTCCCGATCACGCCGCCTACAACGTATCCGTGTCAGTCGCCGTCGCACCCCAACACAACAAAGGGAGCTCAAAGCAGGGCTTGTCAGGCTGTTGCAAGGTTGCTGCAGGCGCTTGTCGCAGGACAGCGGAAAGTGCCACGCAATCCTGTACCCTGCAACAGGCTGAACAAAGTCCGCCGTGAACTCCCCCTGCCGCAGCAGGCCCCGAATACGCACCGATGGAGATCATGCCGACTGCGCCCACCGTATACGTCAGTCATATGCACAGAACCGTCAGAGACACGCAGGCGACGCACTGTGTCGGCGCGAGAGCTGGGGCGGCAGGTCCGTCTTGATGCGCTCCCAGCGCTGCTGCACCTCCATGATGCGGCGCAGCTGCCCCGCGGGCGCGGCGGGCCCGCCCTCGTGCCGCGCGCGGCTTGAACTGCACGCGCTGGCGCAGCGAGCCCGTCGCGGTCGGGCGGTTTCTGAGCGTCGGCGCCGTCCCGCTGCTGTACGGGACGGCGCGGTTGGCGAAGTGCGGACTCTGGGGCTCGGCGTGCATCATATTGTGTTGCTGGAGTAAGGTGCAGAGTGAGCGAGAGGGGTGGCGGTGGAGAAAGCAGAGAGCAGAGTTCCTGTCCTCTCGCACAAAGGTCGTATTCGTGGCACACACAATGCGGAAGAAGGGGAGTCGCTCACCGGGAGGTCCTAGTCCTGATAGAAAGTCAAGGACGACGAGGCTGTACGCGAGCTGCGCCTCGGTCGCAGCACTAGTCACCTTCCGCACGTCAAATACACAGAAGACCAAGGACAGAATGCTAATACGCGTTGAGTTTGATGCCTGCGCTAGAGCCTAGCAGCAGCGCCCACTTTGACGGTATGATAGAGGAAGAAGATCTGAGATACGTGCTGTGAGCAAGCTTTCACCCCCGCTGTGCAAGGTATGTAGTATCTTCCACAGCCTTGCCAATGGACGAAAGCACCTGTTATCGCAGAGCGTGCACCGCCCGCCTGGAGGCAGCCCCGTCACCGGGTCCGTGAATCCCTGCCAAGCTCTCGCCGTTGATTGGCTTTGTTGCGCCACATGGCAGCCCTCCGTCCACCCCAGACGCTCATCTCCGCCTGCGCGAGATGTTCGTTGCTCGCCCGCGAATGATAGATCTTATACAATGTGTTTCTGTGTGGTTGCGTGTGCGACGACGTTGGTGGTCGTGCAGTCGCGGCGTGAAATGCTGGCGGCGGACCTGGGAGCTTTGGGCGACCGCAGCGCTGTCGGCGGCGGAGCTGCTCCTCGCGGAGTTTGAGCATGGCGTCTATCGTGAATCCCAACAGTGCGAGCTCCCACCGCTGCCCCCGTCGTGATCGCAGCTGTCTCGCTATGACCGAGTCTAGAGTCGCCTCGTTGGTGGTACGTATGACGCGACGGTGCGGTACTTGGGCTAACGTGTCGTTGCACTGCATAGGAAGTACCCAAGCCAGAGGCAGAGCTATGTACACTCCGCAAGAACATTCCTTATCTGTGGCGGTATGACCCGCGAAGGGCTGTAGGTACGCTGCACAGCGTCCGCACTCCGCATCTTTGAGTTTGATCCGGCTCGAAGGTTTGGCAGGGCACGCATGTGCCTGAAGAGATGCACGGTGTTCGATGCCGGCGTTGGCGGGGACGGACGGTGCAAAGCAAAGCACAAGCATAGCGACGCGAGCACCATGATGCATGATGCCCCCACGACCGCTTTCGGCGGCCCAGTACGTGTCCCGCACCGCCACCGCTGGAGAAGGTGCGTCCCCTCCCCGCGCGACGCGCACAGCGTCCTCCGCTCGCTTTATCTTCCACACCCCGTGCCCCGCCGGGCTTCTGAGCTCCTTTCCTGCTTCTTGGTGTGTGCGCAGAGGCCCGACGACGACCCTCCATGCCCGCTCGCAGTCGATGAACTGCCCCGCACCCCTTCCCAACACGACGATACCCGCCGGCTTGCGCACCGTCCTCGACCTCGGCGCCCTCTCGCAGGCGCTGACCTGCGGCAGTGTAGGCGGCCTCGACATCACGACGTGCACCGCGATATGCCCGAACCAGGATCTGGCGGGCATCGGCGTGCGCGTCGCGTTCTACATCCAGAGCTTTCTCACTGGTGCGTGTTGGAGTACCCCCGCCCCGTCCGCCGGCACAGCTGCTAATCGCGATGAATGTCAAGCTTTACTTGTCATATTTTCCCCGTCAGACTCGGTGCCGACGGCGTGGGCGGGCACGTTGCTCACCGCGGCCGTCGTGGTCGCCGCCTTTGTCCAGAAGGCGCAGGGTAACCTGACCTTGCACCACGCGACACTCGTCCTAAAGTGCGTCGCTCACCACGGCACCACCAAACAACCCACTGACCGATACCGCTACGACAGCTTCGCGACCCTGTCCTGCATCAGCTCGCTCGCCGTCGCGCCGATGCTGCCCATCTGGCGGCTGACGCCGAGCGAGTACTACGAGCGGGAGCGGCGGCGGCAGGCCCTCTTGCACGACCGCGACGACGCCGCGCTGATCTCGGGCGCGGACGTCTACACGAATGTGCAGAAGCACCATATCAAGAAGGCGCAGACCCGGGAGCGCATCATCCTCTCGCTCGCGCTTCTCCTCCAGGTGAGTCCGCCCGCACCACCGACCCGCCCATCCGCTCTGCAGACCCACGCCGTCCCCGCCAGGTCGCCCTCCAATGGGCCTGGGCCATCTACCTCTTCGTCTCGCCCGCATACAGCCAGCCGTACTGCTCCGGCCGCACCATCCTCGTCATGTTCCTCCACTCGTTCACGACGGAGGAGATCAACAGCATCGACGTCCACGGCGCCCGCTTCTTCGTCTGGCCGCTCTGGCTGCTCTTCTGCCTCGGCGCGACGCTCGCGCTCACCGTCGCGCTCGCGGTCAGCAGCCCGTACCGCACCCAGCCCGCGCTCTCCAGCGGCTTCACGCGCGCGCAGAGCACGGGCGGGGCGGCGACCGCCGCGCGCACGCCCGTCGGCGTCGCGTGGCGCAACCTCGCGCGCGAGGGCCTGCGTGGGTGGCGCGCGACCGCGCGCAGCGTCGCGTTCTGGGGCAACCTCGCCGCGCTCGCGCTCTGGGCCCTCTTCGTCGCCGGTGAGTTCCATTCCGCGCGTCTCCCTGCGCACACACACACCCGCTCACTGCGCGCGCCGTCGTCAGCGTCCGAGCTCCAGAAGCAGCGCAACTGCATCTTCCCCGGCGAGGACGACTTCGGCGGGCTCGGCCAGGTGCGTCGTCCCTCCCTCCCTCCCTCTCCTCTCCCGACTGGCTTCAGTGGCTAACAGCATCGGTGGTGTGAATGTTGCAGATCACGGCCGTCTTCGTCGCGCTCGCCCCGCTCTGGTCCCTCGCCGCCGCGCTGTACAAGTACCCCGCGCTCCGGCGCAAGCAGCAGCGCCGCCTCGCGCGCGGGCGCGGGCGCCCCGACGGCCGCGGCAGCGGCGCGGGCAGCCGCGTGAGCAGCCGCCGGCAGTCCGCGCACCCGCCGCCGGCCTCCCCGTCCCCGCCGCCGTCCCAGCCGCGTTCTGCACCCGCGCCGCCACGCACGCCGCCGCCGCGCCTCGTGCGCCGCCGTGGGCACGTTGCCCTGCCGAGCGACGCGTCGAGCGGCGGGAGCGCACGAGTACGAGATGGACGCGCTCGGCGCGGGCGCCCGCCGCCGCCCGGCGCGTACCTCGCGCTGCCGACGGCGCCCGAATCTACGCACGCGGAGACGGAGACGGCGCGGTGGGTGCAGGCGACGGCGCGGCCGCGCGGGCCGCGGCCGAGCAGGAGCTAGCAGGAGTCGGTAGGCTGGGGTGGGACGACGGGGGATGTGTTTTCGTTCGGGTGTTTGTCCTGGGTGTGGCGTCGTGGTGCTAGTATGTTTGTATAATTACAGTGGGTGTACTTGTGGTAGTTTGTATTCTACATGGACTGTGATGCGCGGCACACGGAGCGAGGTGACTCCAGACTCGGTCGTAGCCAGACTCAAGCGGGACAGCTGCTGCCAGCATGACGGTGGTAGTGGTGTGTGGTAACGCGGCGGGACAGCTCTGCTTCTTACCTGCCGGGCACCTTGGACTTAGAGTGCTCTGCGAGGCTGCCGTTCCGTGAATCGCCACCAATCCATACATCGCTACAACACGATACACATATGTACATGCGGTACGTTAACCCAAATGAAACCAAGTCGCGATACAAGAAGACCCTAAGACTAGACATACGGGGTATACAACGGAGAATACTAGCAATACAGGGGGGATGTGGGGTGACTACGGTACGGACTACTGTACGGTACGGTAAAGGAATAGATAATGACACGATTGGATACGCCAGAGGGAACCTGAGAGGGAATTTGCACATATGCTGCTATGCTGTGCGAGCGACGCCGTTCAGTCCATCGAAAACGAAGCGCATTCACGAGCCGCGGAACCGATGCCCGTGCCCGCCGTCGTACATATCGAACCCGACGCTCCGGCTGCGCAACGACGCCGTCTGGCTGCCCACCGAGCCCGGCGTCGCCGGCGCGCCGCGCGGCGTCTTGAAGCTCTGCGCCGACCACGGCAGCGACAGCAGCGAGTGCGGCGGCACGCTCTCCGCGCGCTGTCCGCGCGGGCGCGTCCCGGCTCCACGCCCGCCCGCCGCGGCGCGACGCCTGGGACGTGCTGCGCGCGTCGGGGCTGACCGCCCACCGCGCGTGCGGCGGCACGTCGTCCTCGGGGATGTCGTCGGTGGCGCCCAGCCGGTGCGGCGCAGCAGGGCTGGCGACCTCCGCGTTGCGCGAGGCTTTGCGGCCGCGCGACGCGAGGGCACTGGCAACCTCGATGGGGGTCAACGGCGTGTCGGGCGGACTTCTGGAGCGAGACAGCGAGAGCGCGTCGCGTTCCGCGTGAGAGGCTGCGTCCCGTCCACGGTCGTCGGTGGATACAGCGTATTGCGGAGAGTCAAGAGAGGACAGACAGGTGCCCTCCGAAGACGAAGTCGAGATGCTCCGTAAAATCGATGAATGCAGCCCGGAGAGCGACGGCTCAGTCGGGTCGTGATGTTGTACAGGGAAATGCTGGCTGTTTTGGTACGGATGGAATGCTGAGAGCCGCGACCGGCTGCGTCCTGAGCGAGAGCGACTGGCCGACCGGTTCATCGCAGGCGACAGCGGCTCGAGATCGTCCGCCACAGCGTGCTCGGAGATGATGGTATGGCGGGACTCTGACCGCGAGCGCATGGGCGGCAACATGTCTGACGGGCACGGTGCCTCATCGCCAGCGTCGCCCCAGCCAATGCCCCAAGCGACTTCGTCGACCATCTCGATGGTCCAGCGATCTTCCACCGACCGCTCCAGGCAGCCGTTCAAGACTTGCTCAGCGCCGCGCCCGACGCCGGTGGGCATCTCAAAATTGCCTGTATAACGGAATAAGCGTGTGTCAATGTGTCTCTGGTACCGAAAATTCCATCACTAACCGGCCAGGATTTTCATCTGTAGGCGAGGTTCAAATGAATCGACGAACGGCAGACGGCCGGTCAGGAGGACATAGAGCATGATGCCTAACGCCCAGATGTCCTGCGGTGGGCTCGCGCGTCGTGGTGAGCTGGGAGGTAAGAGGAGTTCAGGTGCAGCGTACGGAAGTGATCCCGGCTGGCAGAGCTGCTTCTGCGCAGGGTTCGATGCGGGAAGGGGACTCGAGTTGCGGTGTCGCGGCCCACTGCGATGTTGCAGCAGGGACAGTTGGGCGGGCAGGGCGGTTTGTCTGCTGCGCGAACGCTTCTGCCTCACCGACTGCGTGTGATGAATGGAGCGCGAGCGGTCTGCGCGCGAGACGGGGGGCTCTTCGTCGTCGGCGTCACATTCGCCGGATTTCTTTGCCATTCCAAAGTCGCCGATTCTACAGACACCCATGTCGTCTACCAGGACATTCTCCAACTTCAAGTCCCTATGTACGAAGCCCGCCACCTCGTGCATGTACCGCACCCCCTTGACCACCTGCCGGTACATCCTGCCGACCTCGTCCTGCGGGAGCGCAGGATGGCCGTCCCGCTTGAGGATGTCAAACAGGCTGCCGGCGGGGCAATACAGCGTGACAAAAAAAGTCTGCGTAGGGTGTGTGAGACGACGTGAAGAGAGGGAGGATATGTTCGTGACTCAGCGCGGCCCACACGGCGGCTTCGTGGTCGAGCGCAGCACGCGCCCGCTGCGGATTCTCTTGCTTGTCGAGATCCGTGCGGCGGATGATTTGACGGCGACAATGTCGCCCTGGAACGACGACGCGCGGCGGACGACGGAGAAGCCACCTTGCCCAATGACGGGCCCCAGCATGTAGCCAGCTACTTCTTCGCCTTCTTCATCTGGAAGAGGAGCCAAGGATGTGGAAGGACTGAACGCAGAGAGGAACATGGCCGCAGGCGAAGCAGACATGTCCGTCTCGGCAAGGTCGCTCTGGGAGACTGGAGAGCTGAAGAACGGGTCCAGGAAAGGTGCTGGGGCTGAGGCTGCTTGAAAGTCGTCGTCCGCAGCTATAAGCTGCTGTGATAGCATTCTGTCCGCATCTTGACCCAAGTCCTCTGCGAAACCACAGCCTCAAGTCATCTGCTCCGCCCCGAGTGAAAATAGCGGGAAGTCGAGGTCGTTCATCTGGTTCCAAAGAAAAACTGCGGTACGATGAATCTTGAGCGTATGGTTGTGTTTGCATTCAACGAACTGGGCGTGTTGCAAAGTCAGAAGGAGGGGTTCAGCGGAAGGGTAGAGCGGTAGAGGTCAGGGTAAGGAGTGGGGTGAGGGAAAGAGCGGAATAAGTCACGGAGCCCGGAGCCGGAGGAGGATTTCATTAGCGGAGTTTCTATTTGTTGTGATTACTCCCCTGTAGCTTAACATTACACATCTTAACCTTGATGCGTTCCCACGGTCAATATCCTCGAGACCAGACACAGAGACCTAACCACTTAGCATATCCTTCTGCTTCACTCTCGCGTTCTCATCGAAATAAACAACATCTCAGCTCAACAGCGACAAAGGAAGGTTGCTAGAAGCTCACTAGCCCGAGATGCAACAGCAACATGCCGACGGGGTGTGTCTACGCTACCCAGAGAACCTCGGTAGCCACGCAAATGTCACGCACGAGACGGCCGCGAACATGCTCCTGCGCGCGACACAGCTCTCGCAGCAGACACCGTTTCAGTGGGGGTATCTAGACAGACCATCTGGTAAGTTGCGCGAGTGATAGTATGTGTGTTTTCACCTCGCCCACCCCACATTTCTGATACAAACTTCTGCCGTAGACGGTTCGCTATTTGTCATATTCGTCCCTCCTCAGATGCCCTTTCCTGTCGACGGGATACGATACCAAGAGCAAGAGCAGCGGTACACAATACCCATTGGAAATGGACGCGTGAGTGTGTCCTGTCTTATCAACACGCGCTGCGTATTGACTTCGTTGCTCTCAGGAGCTTGAGTTGCTGGAAGTTAAATTTGGTTTCTTTCCAGGCCACGACCCTGCAGCTTCGAGAGTTCGGAGAAGATACCGTTTGATCAAAGGTGGTCACCCACAGCTCAATCTTGTCCACTACTCCCGCGGCCAGTCTATCCGTACGTCGCGGACCGGCCCAGACGACCGCTCACTGACTTCGTAATAGCCATCATACCCTCGCTAAACCAACCGATCCGCTCATACCCACTCCGCAACATCAACGAACCTGCTGTATATGTCCTTGGCGAACGCCAGGGACAGAAGGTGTTTCAAACGGCGGACCGCCTGGTGGAGGTGGGCCGATACCGCCTGGTCCTATGGGCATGGGTATGGGCGGTTTTGGCAACCCTCAAGCAATGCTTGCGCAGCAAAATGCCAATATGGAAGCTTTAGAGAGGCGAAATCAACGTGAGCGGGACAGGAGTGGCAGTGTTACAGGAGTGAGTCAATACACCATTGCCTTCACTGATCTTGTTCTCAGAGTGTCGGTATAGAGACAACCACCGCATCAGCAAGCGCGCAACGTCGAGGAAGATGACTCTGCTGGTAAGTTTGCATGCGCCGAGTCCTGCAGAGGAATGTGAGCTCATCCGAGTGATTTAGATGAGAGCGAGACGATATCTGTGAAAGCGTTGGCACTTACACGGTATCGGCGGAACCATGAAATTATGAATGAAGTGTTCATGCATGCCGCATTTGGTTCGTACATCACACACTCAACGTCCGCGCTGTGCACTCAGCCATCTATCAATAGGGAAGCAGCTTGAAGCTAGACCAACACCGAAAGGCTACTCGATCTTTGACAAGGAGGATCTGACATCTAAGATCGTGCGTGCCCTGGATGTACTGAATGGACAGTGTTGCTGACATAGTCGTCTGCACACAGACGAAGCTAGAGGCTGAAGTCGCAGAGATGCAGGCGAAGGCCGCCGCCAGGCAACAAGCAAGAGAAGCTGCGGAGCTGGCTGACGTCTCAATGGGTGACTTGTCTGCGGAAGCAATAGCAGTATGAAGGCTTCTACTTGCGCTTCTCGCATCATGCAGTAACAATTGTACTCAACCGCCTGCATTTCTACTCTGTATAAAGTTATTGCTTCCCAGATTGTCATGACTTCGCAGAGAAGTATTCACGACCGTATGGGGTCGAATCTGTGCTCTACGGATCTGTACGCATGCATGTCCTCTTTCGTCGTTGACGAAGTGGTTTGACGAACAGTGAGCCGACGGCGGCCTGCATGTGCGAGTGGCGGACTGGGGTAAATAACTTAAGTAACGCGCGCCGGTGAGCTGGTATTGAGAAGACCTACTCATCGCGCTTGACCTCGACCTCGACCTTCACCCATCCTCAAAGCCATGGCCGCAAAGTTCGTAGGCTACTATTTCACCCCAAATCCCAGTGCTAGACCCTTTCTGGTGTTAATGCAGGTCTCTCGCTAGCTGCCTCTTCTGCAAGATCATCAAGGGTGTGTACCACACCAGTTCCCTCGCTGTCCTGGCGACATATCACACTCTTTGTCACACTCAGGAGAGATCCCGAGCTACAAGCTCGTGGAGAACGACCTCGTCTACTCGTTTCTAGACATCGGTCCCTTGTCGAAGGGCCACGCGTTGATCGTTCCCAAGTGTACGTCCTCCTGGTCCATGTGCGCGGATGCGGCGCTCACAGAAGATGGGCTGCGCAGACCACGCCGAGAAGCTGCACGAAGTCCCAGATGAGTACCTGCAGGCGACCCTTCCGGTTGTAAAGAAGCTCGCGCTCGCGATCGGCGCGCCGGACTACAACATCCTCCAGGTACGCACTTCGCAGGCTCTGGCCATGCAGGGAAGCCTTACGCGCTGTAGAACAACGGAAAGCTCGCACACCAGGAGGTCGGCCATGTCCACTTCCATATCATCCCGAAGCCCAGCGCGTCGGACGAAGAAGGCCTCGTCATCGGCTGGCCCACACATAAGGTCCCGCAGGAGGACCTAAAGAAGCTTCACGAGGAGATCGTTTCGAAGTTGTAGGAAGAAAAGGAATAGCCGGATGAAGAATATGAAGTATCAAGGGAGTCATTTGTACGATACATATCAAGAAGTCACAATGAAAGACAGTCTAATAGATGAATTCAAAGCTGTAGGCCTCAGCCTCAGGCCGATCAAGAACCGGTGTATTGGTTTTCAATCTGGTATTCATGAATATCCAAAGGAATCAATGCACGGACAACGGATTAGAAATACAGCGTGCTCGAAGGGGTATATGAAAGTCCTCTGAGAGTGGTATATGCGATGTTGAGTGAATGGAAACAGCGTGCAGCCTGCTGCATCGCTGCACAAGGGGATGTCCAGCAACCTCAGGAATGAAGAATACTCAATTTGCAGACAAAAGGTCAAAGCAGTGGACTTTGGGGTATTTTGCCGGCTTCCGAGGAGCTTCTTTCTCGTGGGCCAACAGGTCTCCGTACGCTTCTCGACGGCGAAGCCTTCGGAGCGGCCAGGAGAGGCCCCCGTACCACTCCGTTGGGCTGGTCGCGATGTCGCCCATCTCGATCTCTTCGGGTGGTGCGACTACCGTATCTCCGGAGCCGTGCAAGTTATGCCCGTCTCGACCCGACGGAACAGGCGTCGATTCAACCCCCGTGGAATTCTCGCTGGCATCATCTATCGGCCTGGTGACAGGGAGCACGCTCTGCTGTTGCTTCCGCCTCCATTTGCGAAGAGCAGGGTACTTGTATAACGCTACTGCAAGGCTCCAAGCTGGCGAGAGAGCCAACATAAGTGCGCTGATCTGCACGGGCGAATGTCGGGGGCTGCCTCAGTAGCGAGTGGGCTAACGTACCTGGCCAAATCCAGGTTCCAGCTCGTCTTTGCCTTGTATGTTGATCACGGACTGTTTTTCAATCGCTGCTGCGTGTCAGAATCTGTGAGACTTTCAGTAATAGTGATACATCGTACCGTAGATGAACATCGCCCAGAAACCCAGAGACAACGCGACGCAGATAAAGTTAAACACCTCTGTCGGGATTAGAGGATGGCAAGAGGTCTTTGAACGTGCGCGTTATAACCGTCATGGCCGGCGTGTGCGCTGTTCCCGTGCCCGTCGAACCACCGGTGGAGTTTGAGTGCTCAGGGAGGGAAAACGTCGACCCACACAACGCCAGGTTGATGGTTAACACCAGCGTAACAGCTAAGCAGAAGAGCAACCACAGGGGCCATACGACAAATCTTGATACCCCGTTGGCTTCAATGCTGTTGATGTCGCTGACGGTGTATCTCACTAGGAACCACATGATCACGATGGTATCCCCGCTGTACTCCGGGTTGCATGTTCTTTGGCGAAACGAAAATGTAAAAGGCCCAGGTCCATTGCATTACAACCTGTGACACGAAGGGTCAGACATTCTTCGATCGTCGAAGCTACGCGTGACGGACCTGGAGCATTATTGCTAGCGACAGAACTACCCGTGCACGTATTTGCGTATTTTTCAGATGCTGCTTTTGCACATTGGCGTACATTGCGCTGCCGATAACGTTCTGTAACTGGCTGTCTTCGCTGTCGGGCATGGAAATCATCGCGGCGTGCTCGTCGTGTACTCGTTGGAAGTATTCGCTCTCAGTCAATCTCCAGACGGGAAGCATCGGGGCGACCGCCAGGGAACTGATGCATGACAGCGTAGCAAAGCTATGACAGCGTGAAGGGTCAATAAACGAAGCTCAGAATAGGAGACGGACGCACTTGAGGACAAGGGTTGCGTGGTGGAGAGTCAATTGGCATGCCGCCTTCTGTACAATCGCTGCGACTACGAGAGCCGTAGTCAGCAAGGCCCCTGACCATGCTGTGGCGACGGACTCGGAGGGAGAGCTGGCGACCAACAGTGCTGAAAATAGAGGAAATGAGGAGCCGTTACAACAAGATTGATTTTTGAAGAGTCGGTACTCACCCATTATCAGACTTTGTAGGTAAAAGGCTACGCGCACTCCAATCCCTGCAACGTCAGGGTTGGCAGCAATTCCCGAGCCATCCGTGGCACCGACTGGGCAAGATAGTTTATATCGAGACATGAGCGGAAGGACTAAAAATATGGAGGTATCGTAGAACGTACGTGAACCGTACTAGGTATTTATCTTCCAGCCAACAGGGACTGGCTCGTTGTCTGGCGGTCAGAATCGCGCCCTGCGCCACCGCCCTCGCTCGCCTTAAGCTGTCAGTCAATTTCATAGCTTCGGGTAGGTATGCAAGCCCCGTATGACTGTGTCATGTTATGAGCGCAGATGAAGGCAATGCAAACCCTGAGCTTGCCGCATAGAACGGTCTATCAACCGTCTGCCGTGTGTGGACGTCGGCTGCGCTCAGGCTTGTCCGTGGGGTTTGCTGTGCCCGGAGAGCTGCGCATCCTACAAACATGTCCGAGATCAAGTAACTTCAATTTCCAGATTCTGCGCCAGTACTCACTTTGCCTAAGTACCGAGCGATCTCAACTGGTCCGGACATGGCGGTGGTGAGCAGCCCACGGGATAAGCGCCTATGACTTTGAACGGCATAGTCTGCGGAAGCGTTCGGCGCTCCGAAGGTTACTGCTCCGAGTCCCGGGCCCTCCCTTCTACTCCCAGTACTTGTGTCTTTTGTAAATTTAAACTCTACTCTGCCACAGATACCGCTCAGTTGCTACTTTGCACAGGCCACTACAAAATGCACGGTAAGTGGTTCATCTTCCTTGCTTCCATGACTTGTAACGGTCCAGGGGCTCCGACGTGGCGTTTAGTATCACGGCTGTCGAATGTATTCGCGCGCCACTCACGGCCTCCCGCAGCCTCGCCCCCAGATGTATTAGGATTCAGTACTGTCAACAATTAGTACTCAGCGCCAACATACTGACTGTTCCAAGTCGCTAGGGAGAGATAAGCTACATTTTGGTACGGCCCTTTGTATTCGGCGGAGTCGCATTTCAAGCTGACCAGTACCGCTTGCTGTCAGAATGTCGCCAACAGCGGGACTTGAAAGATTGAGTTTTGGTAACAGTGCAAGGTGCACTGGACGTCTTACCATCAGGTCTAGGCTCCTTTGAATGGTTTCGAGTAGGTTTATCGGTCGACGTCCGTTGATGGAGTTCAGTTCAGCAGACAGTTCAAGGATGCACGGTATTACAGTTACCGCATCGCTCTGGACTCCTATCACTCTTTATTGATATTGGTATGTTGATTGCATTTTCGGGGGATTTTTCTGACTATGGAACAGACAGAGAATGACGACGAATCTTTTGCAGGACTACCTAGACTTTGGACAAGCCGCGACGCCACTCGGGATAAGCGGCCGAAAGAATATCCTCACGTGTCGGTGCTGGCTCAAGCTACCTAGAAGCTCGCGCTCAGGGTTCAGTCATCGTGAAAGGCAGTATACGTCTATCTGTCGTATGCACCGCTGTCTCGGCTCTCTCGTTATGCTGTGTCGCTACGCCCCATAAAGCTGAAGCTCTCGTCATCTGCTCTCCCCATCCCGACCTTTAGCACCATGAGCACTACCCCCGGCCCATCTCCTTCAGCTATACCGTGGTCACCGGGTACCTCGGCGATTGGCATCCCAAGCACTGTCAACCGTAGTTCACAGACGCTTCGTCGCCGTCGAGCTGACAACACTGCCGCGGCGGACGCACCCGACGAAGGCGATCCGAGTGGACCTACTGGCCAGCTTCGCCGCATCCTGGAGTTTCAGGAGAAATGGCAGCACATTAAAGAGGACCTTCCACCACAATTAACGCGGAAACACAGTGCGTCCGGCGATTTTCCAGCGACAGCGATTATCTAAACATAACCGTCGTTTCTGTAGTTGGCATGATCTCGATGGGTAGGCGGTTTCATGTTTGGCAGGGTGTGAGCTAACTCCTCGCAGGTGGGGTTATCGGGACCGGACTTTTCGTTGGATCTGCGGTATGGCTTGCATATTTTTCATACTGGGTACACGCTGACCGTTTACGACAATAAAGGATGCACTCTACCACGGCGGCCCAGCCGGTGCTTTGCTGGGATACATATTCATGGGCACAGTGGTGTACTGCTTGTGCGTCTCTATTGGCGAGATGATCGCATTTCTGTAAGTGGCCCCTATCTGGGAGACGAGCCCTATTGACTCACCTCACGTATTCGTACATAGGCCAAATGTCGGGGGCGTCGTAGACCTCGCGGACCTGTATGTGGATGAAGCCCTCGGATTCTCACTTGGTTGGGCGGGATGGGTGCGTCTTCTACTTGCTTATCTCGACGTGTATCACTAATATGGGATGATTGGCTCAGTATAACTGGAGTGTGACTATCCGTGAGTATCGAACTAGAGTACCACTGTCATAGGCTTCGAATGGCTCACGGCATTATCCTTCAGCGACAGAAATCACGGCGGCGGTCATCGTGACCAGAGGACTTTCCTCAGCGCAGTGAGTATCGCTTGCCATCAATGCTTCTCTGCTAGCTGAAGCGGCGCGTATAGTACCCTCGGTGTCATACCGCTCTGCACAATCTTTGTGAGTCGCGTTCTCATGACATGTGGCGCCATTGACAGGACCTTTGGTATAGCTCACTATGGTTACCATTGTCAACTGTTTCTCCTCGCGAGTCTACGGGGAAATCGAATACTTCTTCTCCGCGCTCAAGATCCTCACTATCCTCTTCCTCAGTATGTCGATCATCTGTTGATCATATGAACATACTAACTGCATTACTAGTTGTGATAAGCATTCTGCTGAATGCCGGTGCTTTTACTGGCGAGTAAGTCTCCGCGATCTATCGAATAGTGCTGTTATGCTAAGCATCGCTGTTAAGTCCTATTGGGCTCCGGTATTGGACCACGAACGAAGAAAAGAATCTACCCGGGGCGTTTGGAAAGGTTATCTTGGCATCCCACACGCCTGGGGTAGGTTTCTTGGGTTCTGGGCTGTACTGATGCAAGCGTCGTTCTCCTTCTTTGGCTCCGAGGTGCCTGGCATAGTGAGTTAGATTCTATCTGCACAAACGGTCGTCCCACCATTCTCACATATCAATATCTGCGTAGGCTGCAGGAGAGGTCATTGACGCACGATGGGCAAGCGCAGGATCTTGTTGGAGATGATGCATTGATTCTGAATCGTTGGTTTGCAGAACGTTCCACGCGCTCTTCAACGCGTCTGGATGCGAATGTGAGCGACACCGGTGGACTATGATCGGCGTATATCTAACATTACCTCCGAAGAACACTGTTCTACATTGGTGGCATCTTCTTCGCAGGTCTCATAGTGGATCCTTCCTCCCCAGGTCTTACTAAACTGTCTGGAAACTACACCTCACCTTTCATCTACGCATTTCAGACTGCAGGCAGTCCATACAAATATGTGCGTTTCCATTACAATCTCTCCATTGTATTTAGTACGTTGTTCATCGTGACTTTTCGTCAGCTTTCGGTGGTTGTCAACGGCGCAGTGCTGCTGTCTGCCCTCTCTGCGGCCTCCTCTGATGTATACATCAGTAGCCGCTTCCTCTTCTTTCTTTCTCGATGCCAGCATGCCCCACAGTTTTTCTCCTTTCCTGCTTCGATATCCCGACAAACCCTCACCTCAGGAAACCGCTGCCGAACCCGTCATGGTTGCCCACGGAGATGTGTCGCTGAACGATACAGGGGGAACAAACGTGCGATAACAACCGGATATGACGGCGCCTTCGTAGGCGGATTTATCGACCCACAGGCGTTGGAGAGACAGACCTCAAACACCCCGCTGCTGCAGGATGTTGATGGCAGCGCTAGCCCCGCGGCCCCTCCCAGCTCCCCCTCCACAGAACTCTGTCAAGGACGTCCCAACGCCGTGGTTTGTGATTCCTCTCTATGCGGTGCTGGCCTCTGCGGCGGTCGGCTTCTTGAGCTTCATCAGTGAGACCAGCGGTACCAATCGTAGTGCGGAAGTGGTACGTTCACCTATTCAATAACATGGGCGCCACAGGCGTTCACAGTCGTATCGGTCCCAGGTCTTTGACTGGCTCGTATCCGCCGCTAGTGTAGCCTGTCTCCAATCATGGGCTGCCATCCTATTCACGTATATCAGGTACGAGCCCCACTCGGTTACGCGACATTGGCATCTCTAATTCGTCTTTCAGGTTTGAAAAGGCTACGTACATGCAGAGGGCCTGCACATGCACAATGTCAGAGAAGAGCTCCATGGCGCGGATCTGGAAGCATGCGCCGACGCCGAAGATATCGTCAAGTCAAGAAAAGTCATTGAACAGATCGAGAAGGTGAGAGAACATCGCCACTGGGGACAGCCATACGTAAGTCACATGCATAATCCTCTGTTCAATGCGAAATTGATGGTTTGTTTAAGCTGGCGTACTATGCGTTCGTCATGTGTGTCGTGATTCTGGCTACGAGCGGTCTGTCAGCGGTTGTTCACAGCGGCTGGAGGATTAGTAAGTAGTACGCCCAACGTTGAACTTGCGCTGTGGAACTGATAACCGATGGCTGTGTTCCGCAGCCGACTACGTCGACGACCCGCTGCAAAACGTTGTGGAAAAGAATTTATACCGGCTCCGGTCTCGACGTTCCTATCCTCCTACGTACCAATTGTGAGCAACGTCTTTCCATGACAGGGCTGTGGGGGATACTAACACGAGCGCCTCTAGCCGGTTTTCTATCTGCTTACGTTCGGATACAAGGTCATCTACCAGACGGAGATGGTGCGCGTTGAGAATATGCAGTTCGACAGAGGAACCGTTGATGAGGAACAACGCGACCCGCCAAAGGAAGCCAAGGGTTTCTGGGGCAAGCTCCGTGCTATAATCCTGCTCACCTAGAAGCGACTTTGTCGGACCACCCATGAATTGTCCTTGATCCTAAATGCTGTCGTCGCATCCGAGAACGACACAGTACAAATACAGCTATTTACGTGTCATGTAATGACTGTCTGATACTAAACTGTAATGTAGCACTTCAGAGACCTGTATGCACCATCCTTGTCAAAAAAGTAGGATTATTTCAGAGTCAATCATGTCCTTCAAGTATTCCACAGCTTATTCTAGGGCCACTAATGGATCAATTAGCGTCTCTCCCGGAGATCTTGAGCTTTCAGGCACTGACCACAAGGGATCCAATATTCACTGCAATTATTTTTTTTGAGTTGGACTTGCCCTTCCGTCTGATATTGTCGCACGGGGTCCCGAATCCGGAGAGACGAATTGATTGGATCAAGCTGGCTTGCGCCACAAAGTCCCTGCCCTCGTGCTCTGCGATTAGGCGCCTTGTTTCATGCACACTTACCATGTCCACCCTACTATCACCTTACACGCCAATCGTTACTGACTCGTAGCCTGAATGAACTATGCTCTTACTTGCTATGCTATTCTTTCGTCGGTCACTTCAGAGTTGCTGTAAACCGTCGTTAATGATGCGCTGGCTTGAGGCGCTCCAGCCGATGCTGCTACAATGCGACCATCTGCTTGGACCGACGCTTGGCAGATCATTAATAAATTTGAGGATTTCCTTATTTATTTACATCCAGGAGAAACTAATCTGTGACCATTGCCCTCGCAAGAGAAGTAATCTCCTAGAGAGAATGCCCCTGCGCCAGATCGCACGACGTGCTGCCAATCCATCCTCAGAAAGGGACGGAACTCTCAACACTGTGAGTGGAAACAATTGCCAACGTACTGTATTCGGCGACCCAGTCTTTATGCGTTGAATCAGCCGGCCCATTTTCACAGGTTGCTGTCCGAGCACGATCAGGCAAATAGACGTTGCCATTGAAAGATCTCAGACTCACGATGATCGGGTGAAAACCCATGCCTCCAAGCGCACACTACGCTTCTCATTCACACACGCTATCCCACGAATGTAATAAGGCTGAAGGATAGATTGGTCAAAGCTGAGTCTGTTCATGTTGATACCCACGAAGTCTATCACTTCCTGTTGCATGAGGATAAACACTGCAGCACATGCATCTCAGCTGACCGTACGTCTATGCATACACACGACCAGATGCTATGCAAGAACGATGCTGGCTGTGCAGCGTTGAGGCATTTCCGATGCGAGCGTTGACGGCAGAGCGAAAACTGCAACGGTGGAAGCAGCGATTCAGGGCGAACCGCAAGCGAAACGGTACGGTAGGCGTCCTTCGGGGATTCCACGGTGCTTTGTCCCGCCTCCTGTGAACGGGCTGATAACCACACCTAGCATTGTTCTCGGAGTAGAGCAAAAAGCCGTTCGGACATGCGGCTTTGGGGGTGAAAGAAACTAGGTGGTCTACGAGGCCTATGGGTGCGACTCCTGAACCTGGCGTGTGAGTAGGTCAGTTGGCCATGCCGAGTCTACTCAAAGTTCTCTTTCCTCGGCTCCCCAACGTACAACGCCGCGTCTTCGCATGCTGTAGCCACAAGGATCCGCGTACCAGTCCAAGTCCGCACGCGCCGGGGGCCATCATACGGGGCGCGACCAGTGCTCCAAATGCAAGGGTCCAGTGACGACCGAGGCAGCGCGCGGGCGGCTGCGAACCTTCGTGCGGGGAGCCGGTGGGAAGCCAGAAGTTGCTATGGCGGGGCGGATGCCACGCACACACGCGGCATGCCGTTCCGAAGGGAATCCGACCAGTGCCAGAGCGCACTCCGACTGAGCGCCACCGTGTGTGCCTGAGGAAGGCAGACCTTCGATTGAGGAAAGGGCCACATGAAGTCGGAACCTACTCATTAATGAAGATGTGTAAGGGCGCTGGTTGCGAATTCTTGCTGGTCGGCAGGTAAGAAGCTAGACGTTGCCAGGAACACCAGAGACAACGTTGAGAGCATAAGCTGATATGGCGCTCGCAGAGTAGCAGTCGAGACAATGACTATGCTGCCTCGCCGGAATGTCCAGCCCAATGATAGCAGAGAAGGGCCATATGTTGGTGCAGTGTAGGGCATCATTGCGGACGGTAGGTGAGACGAGCCTGCCCACGCGAGTTGTCTGGATGCCGGCCTCCCTCGGTGCCTGTGTTGATAAGTTGCCCTGAGAAGGCATCTGCACCGTGATTTTGGCTCGTTCGAGTCCTAGAATATGGGGCACTGATGGATGTATAGCAGCGCGCCGTCCACATCGGTGTCTGTTAATGGATGGCGTACCCCGCGTGGCGTCCGATAGTTACTGACTGCTTATCTATAAACTGAATATTAAGAAACCCTCTAAGCAAACATCAGAAAGGTCCTCACTTGAGAAGCTATCGCTTTATTGGCTACGATCCCGCCTCTGGAGCGGGTCGGTGCGCGAAATACGCTGGCGATCGTGCAGCAGCATCATTGAGAAGCCGCGGCAGAGCCAAATCGCAGCGTTCGCGGAGTTAGACCTTGTGGTGACGGTGGCCAGGGGGATTGTCGCAGCCCACACCGGGCAAATGATGTAATACCCTCAAAACATAGGACGGCGGGAGAAGATGGGTTCTCGGCTGGAGCGAGAGCAGGTCCAGATCGACGCTGAAATGAGTGGCAGCTACGGTAGCACAAGAGAACTACTCCGTGATCTCGGCAGAATTGGAGCGGAATACGATGAGGGGATGGGACATGACAGCTACTCGTCGCAGTTCACAAGCGCGGTGTTGGGTTTATCTCCTTGAAACCGCGAGACGGAGGGATGATCGGACCGCCGGTGCCTTATGGAAATAATATGTGCGACGATTGCCCGGGAAATCGTTAATAGGTTTAGTGATTAGGCTGAGGAGCGCCGTTGTAGGTCTAGTGAGGGTAACCGCGGCATGCGTTGAGGCGGATTGGAACGTGAGAGCAAGGAGGGCGGGAAGTGTTGAATTGCAGATACCCTGAGAAGTAGTGCAGAGGCCATCCTTTACCGGGCAGGACATGAGGTGCGGTGTGAAGTGGCTGCTTCTTCGAGTGTGTCGGGGGACGGCCGACCGCGAGACTGAGCGGGTGCAGAAAGTAAGTGGAAACCTTAGCAAAGGCAACGGAGAGCCTAGTTTGCCCGGTGCGGGGAGAGAATTGTGCACGCTTTGGGACGGCATAGGCGGGCGAAGTGCATACGGGGAAACCGCCGGGCTCATCACTCGCAATTTGTGCCGGAACGAGTCTATGGTGAGAGTGAATGGTCCCCTTGCGAGCAGTTGGCCGCCTCGACTCGACGGGAACGCGACAGAAGCCAAGTTCGACCCTCCGCGCAAGGTTTCCAAGGGTCCCACGACGAGCTTGGAGAACACGCGGCGTAGAGGCGGTAAGGCCTGGCCAGTGTACTGTATTAGACCAATTGACGGTTCCTTGTCAAATGTGGGAGTGCAAAGGGTCAGTTGTGCCACCTCCGCCGCCTGGGTAACACAGACACCTATGCGAACAAGCATGCTTACCGTCGTTGAACTGCCCCTTCAGCCCACTCATTTTTATCCCAGGTCTGCACTTTCTCTTCGTGTTTTTGACCACCCGAAGGGATCAGAAAGCACACATATGCGCTGAAATCTTCAAGTCCGGCCTGTAACGAAGATGGAGATCAAACTGAACGGTGAATCGTCGGTGCAGAAGCAAGTGGATGAGAAAGAAGGGTAAAACGGCAATAATCTCGGATTTACTGCTTTCAAACTCCGAATAAGGAAACTGACGCGCGAGCGTACTCACCGCCAAACTGACGCGGCCCCCTCTTGGCATATATCTACGCTTGCCTTGCGACTTCCACCTCCGAGCTCTCGCCTCCAAACCATATCCTCACACCCGCCCGACATTCCTGACAATGCCCGACGGCTCCTTCTCCCACCCCCAAGAACGCCAGTTTAACCCATACTCCGACAATGGCGGTACCATTCTCGCCATCGCTGGTGCGGATTTCTCTGTCATCGCCGGCGATACCAGGCAGAGTGAGGGATACAGTATCCAGACACGTTATGCCCCGAAGGTTTTCAGATTGTACGTGTTTCCAATCCACAATATCCAGTACTCGCTAACGACGTCTGCAGGACCGACCGCGCTGTTCTGGCCGTAAATGGCTTCGCAGCAGACGGAAACATGTTTGTTAAGAAGGTCAAGCAGCGCCTCGAGGTAAGGGATCTCGTATAATGTCCAAATCTACCAGTGCTCAAGGATTATGCCAGTGGTACCGCCATGCACACGCAAAAGACATGCCCCTCCGCGCGATTGCGCGGCTCATCCAAACTATGCTGTACGCGCAGCGGTTCTTCCCTTACTACGTCTACAACATCCTCGGCGGCATTGAGGAAGATGGTACGTCACTTTGCCGCGTTCGCGCCACCAGATGCCGTAGCTCATCCCGCCCATTGCGTTGTAATAGGCAGCGGCGCCGTGTATTCCTTCGACCCCGTGGGATCATACGAACGCGAGGCGTGCCGCGCCGCCGGTGCTGCCCAGTCACTAGTACAACCCTTCCTGGACAATCAGGTGCGTCTACCATAGCATCATGCAGGGCGGGATCCGATCCTTACCCGACTTGTGCCCGTTTCGTAGATATACTTCAAGAACCAGCAGCCGCCTACCGGCTCGTCACACCCTGTGCATTTACCGCTTCCGGACGTCTTGCAAATCGTCATCGACTCCTTCACCGGCGCGACAGAGCGTCACATCGAGGTACATATTGCCTCCGTCTTCTGGCGACGATCCTACCCTAACTTGCTTATCACATAGGTCGGCGATGGCCTCGAAATCTACGTGGTCCTGACCAAAGGCCGAACTACCCAGGGATTGGAGGGCGCCAGCGGCATCCAGGAACTGACGACGAACTCGGAAGGCGATCGGGTGTTCGTGATACGTCGGGAATTGAAGAAGGATTAAATGACTGTATTTTGTACTCGTATTGTGGACGGACAGCCTCACTTCGTAATTATTGCATCGTTGTCATCTTCATGTCCATAGATCCCATGCCGTCTACTACCTCTGCCCCGCCGACTCGCAGCGCGCGAGGACGGCGGGTAATGTACACATACTTCGCTATCCTGAACAGACACCGTGATCCGCGTTTGTATGGGCGTCGTGTCCGAGCCAATCAGCGAGCTAGGAATGAAGCGACGCGCTGCCGCCCCGCCGTCCTCCCCGTGACCGCTATAAGAAGGTCAAGAATGCGACGAACAGCTGAGAGAAAGCAGCTGACGGCGTCAGCAACACCGCGGCGGGGCTTAGCAATGCTATATCTGATACTCATTTCGTGAAGAAGAAAAACGAACCGTTGGAAATTGCGAACCATGGAGTTTATCATACATATGAACGTAAGTATCTTCGAGAGACCGAGTGGACGACGTACATCCACCGGATGGTGCATGACGGGCAAGACATGCACATGCGACGACTGAATACGCGCCAACGCTCTTGTACGCTGTCATACACGAAGAGGCATTCAGAGTTATAACCTCGGAACAATTAACCCTTCGGTGCATCCGAAACGGCCTTGCGCTGACCACCGCGAACTGCATAAGAGCGACGGTCGGATGCACGGCGATGAATAGACGGTCGAATTCATACCTGATTTCATGGCAGGGAAGACAGAAGGACGGCATGCCTTGCTTCATGTCTTCGGTGCATCTCTGTGCGGGGCAGCCGCATGTCAGAATCAGAACGGCCCCGGAATCGGATATACGAGGCTGAATGCGCGGTTAGTGAATAACCGCTGTGGAGGAACGGCGAAGGACGATGCGCACCGCAACAGGATACGCCTTCGGGCCTTCCACCAGGGTGCGTGCGCCGCCGGCTTTTCCTCGAGCCTTCGCCCGTCGGTCAGCAGGACGGGGTCGGCGCGCCCCATGTGATGCAGGGCGTGTATGGAGATGGCGGATAGAACACTGCGAGGCTTCCGTGGATGCAGGCTCGGCGTGTGGGGCGTTTGAGTTCGGCGGCGAGGCTTCACGGCAGAGAACTATCGTGCGCGGTCGTCACACACTTCGAGAAGCGTTTGACAGCGTTTGCGGGACCTGGAGGGCCGTCTAACCGTGCCATTCCATTTGCAGGATGAAACCGGCGCGGAGCTACGGGTAGGCGACGCATGAGATTTTGCGAGGCATTCCAGCAGAACACATCCTCGTAACCCTATCAAGCGTTCAACTGAGTCGATCTCGACGGCCACGGTCACAAGACGTTTGTTATCTCCTTTAATAGAGAAGGCGGCCGAGGAGAGGTGAGCTAGAAGGACAGCCTTTGGTCAGCAGCCTCGAGTCGGAGGTAGTGTCCCGGAGTTGGTTCTTTACGCCATCTCGCGTGAGGAAAAGGTGCATTTGACTCACGAGTGGTATGAAGTGCACAACGCCACAGCATATGGAGGTTCCGTACGGGTGCCTGAGTAGGATCTTGTACCGGCAGCCAGAACGGTGGCAAACCTTGCAATTGCCATGGACCTGGCAATTTTTGTCATGTCAGCCTGTGGACTGTTACCGTTGATGTATGCACTTACAGGCACATACTAAGTTAACTCCTCATAATACCTGTTCAATATTTACTCGCGATTCATGCGCATGTTGCGCCTGTAGACCTCGTCTGCGACTCGGCAAACAACGCCCCATTTGAGTCCTACGGTCCAGCTCTATCGACAACCTGGAAGCACCGGTTGTTAGTAGGCTGTGTATGGGCTAGCCAGACGCGTACACTCACATCGCAATTCTATACCACACTCCCCAGAATTTAATGGACTCGGATTCACGACCCTCGCAGACTACACTAATCACTAACTATAAGTAACTGATAGAACGATACCTCAACGGCACATGTCGACGTCAAAAGGTTCCGAAGTTACTGTGGGAAAATTCCTCTCTGACTGACTGAGCCAGTCAAGCGGTATCCTCAGTTATGCCGCTAGTTCGCACCAAACTGTATGTACATAAGACATGTCACCTCAGGGAATGCATCAACTGGTATTAGGAGCGCACTCACCTCAATGCTGATCATATCCCGCAACACTCAAGACACTCTCAGCTGCAGATTATGGCAGGCTTTATCATCTTGCTCACGACCGAGCGTTGACATATGTACGTGTCTGGCACTCAACAGCATCCAAGTCTAGTCGTAGAATACATAAGCGTGTTTTGCGCAGCGCATGAGGAAGTCGATCGCAAAAGAGTGGACACGGTCGACTGGGTATTAAGAGTACTAAGGGGTACTGGGTGAAGAATTATGAAAGGTCCGATGGCCGATGCAAAACAGAGCAGAGTCAATGTGATGACCGTGTCCATGGAGAAGAGAAAAAAAGGGGAACCCATCGGATCAGAGTACAAACGAAGCGGCGGCGACGGTGCCCAAAGAAACAACGAGGCCCATGATGCCAGCCGGGCTCCACGTTCTCTCTCCTGCATTCCTCTTCAGCAGACTCCGCTTCGCCGCAGCAGTCGCGGCGACGGTCACGTTCCGCAGGGCCTTCGTGGGTAGCATGTTGGGCGTGGCGGAGAGCTGGAACTGGGGCGCAACGGGCGTGCCGTCGAACTGGAAGAGGTGCAGCTTGGGACCATCGGTGGGGTCCATGAAGATGCGCCAGTCCACGTAGAGCTCGGTAAAGTTGTATACTTCGATGAAGTTTGAGACGGCGCCGCAAGGGTCCTGGATTTGCTGGTAACCATCGCCGAAGGGCGTCATAACGATGGATCCATTGCTCAGGAGCTCGTAAGTGCCGTGCACCCAGTTCATCACACCCGTTATGCAGGTGGGTTCGGAGCCTGAGGCGAAGTCAGCCACATGTTGAATTCCTGCAAAAAAGTACATACCATTGCCGTTGAACCGGTAGCGTGCAATCTCGTAGAAGCCATCGTCAGTGCTGCAAGGGCAAGTCAGATTCGGCAAAAGCGACGATTTGGCGTGTAGTGCACGTACAAGGAATATGAGACACCGGTGTTCTTGGGATATGTGAAGGTCTGGTTCAACGGATTCGCAAAGCCCTGCGGTCACAAATCGCCGGTCAGCCAGTGAACGCCAGCGCGCCAGGCAGCATAGCGCACCGAGCCAGTTGAAACCGCCTTGCTTCCAGTAGACCAGGTTCCCGATATCGCTGTGGCGTTGTGCTCGCTGTTGAAGGTGATGTCCTGGGCCAAGCTTGGCAGGGCTGCGAGGAGGAGTGGGGCCAGGGAGATGAAGCGCATTTTACAGAGAGATTTCACGACGGGTAGAAGAGAAGGATGCCGTAGTCGACGGCGACGACTGTGAGTATCTCGAGGGTGGGGAAAGGGTCGCGGACGCTGTTCGCGATGACGGCGGTGGGTAAGGAACGTTGTCGTCGCCGTCTCGTGGAGGCACAAATGAGGCAATGGGCGTTGCTCGCTCCCACGCTCATAAGGCAAGATATTCACACGGTCAAAATAGGCAAGCGCTTTGCACAAGACAGAAATTTTGCACCGTTTGCTTTCTTTTCTTACCTCCACCTCGTCTACAGCCTCCCTCTTTTTCCCCTCCTTACCCTTGGACAATCAATATCCGTCACTACGTTGAATACTGCACTTGCATGTGCAGGGCACGCTGTAGAATGGCATGCCGTTGTCTCTCGAGTCAATGTGAGTATCCTTTCTGGTTACCTTCAGATGATGCAACCACTACGGATGTAAATCGTCTACGGACGAGTTGTCCGAGAGCGCATAACCCCATGTGGATTTTTCCGTTGCCTTCCTTCTGACTGTCAAGAAACATAATGTATACGCGGCAGTTAGCTGATCAAACTGCTCTCTCTCATGCTCAGATGTCCTTTACGCATATTTGATGCTCACGGTTGAGTGTGCGGGTGTATGGAGTCATCTCGATCTGTTGTCCAGTCGTTTAGTAAGCGTACAATTTTTCCATACCATGCCAATACATATCATTTCTTCGAGTGTCATCGCACGAATTCGACTGACCTTGCTGTCCCAACCAATGTTTACCTGGGATCCTATTCACTCACAGCCTGCAGTATGAGACGCCAATCGAAGTTTCCCCGGGCACTGGATTGAGTTCTGGAAGAGGAAGGTGTTGTGGTACGCTACCTCGGAGGTTTTACCGACATATCATACAATCAACAGTTTCAACATGCTGTTGCATAGCCCGTCACATACAGTCAACACCTCGACATAGCGGTGCATTCCGCTGTGTGTGGTTCGTACATTCGTACGCCACTGTAAACCGCGCTCGAACGACCGCCGTGTTTTATCCGGGATGCCCTATTCGCCGTGCTCATCATGTCCGCGATAATTCTCCATGTCATCCTATACGCTGTCCAGGCAAGGTCAAATCTGGCGATGCGAGCATAAAATTCAGGCCAGTGGCCCACTCTTCGATCTACCCACCGTTCACTTACCGCGTTGTTTGATTTTGACTTGCGCAGGTCCAGGCATGGCACAATACTCCGCGTCTTCGTGCTAGTCTACGATTCAACTGGCTCATTCGACGCTGTAGCTCCTTCAAGTTTTGCCGAGATACCTATGTGCAGAGCAAGTGGCCTACAGGAGCACGCCATGCCGACCGACAATGTGGTTGACTGACCCGTGACAAGCAGGTGTGTAGATTCGCTCCTTCACCGCAAGATGTCGACTGAATATATACGGACAGCGCACATCGTGCACCTCGGCTAGTGGCCTGTTCTCCGCCTTGCTCTAGCCAGCCGCTCAGCTGAGGAGTTGACGTACAGCTGATTGCTCCCAGTCCGACCTCGACCCTGCTAGAAGCGCATGAGCTGACAGGGTTCACGGCATGCACGTACTTCTTGCGAGGCACGGAGAAAGTCCAGAAAGTGCGCCCATGATAGGCCAATGTCACTATTCGAAGCACGGTGCACCTTGTTGGCGCTGCGTCGCGGACGCGGCGGACCTGACGGTTCCTTCGTCGCCGCGAGCCCGTCAACCTTACTCAGGCGCAATTACTACCGATCGCAAACCTCGTCTCGAACGGGTTGCGGTGAGATTCCGTTTTGCCCTTGATGTCCGGTGGCCAACCCCGCTGACGGTCACGTTAGTTGCTGCCAAAATTCGCCGAGTCCAACAGCAGCCAACATATCTGGATTCGTCGGATACTCTATATGGTACCAGTGGTAGAAACCCATTCAAGTCATACCTAGAATGATTACCGGGAGCCCAGTGAGCTTTCCGTTTTCAGTTAGTGCAACGGACTTCGTTGGCAGTTGCGGCAGCGACGGTCTAAACCCAACATAGTAGAAGCGCTGTATTTGTACTAACTTAGTAGCGGTGCTACAGTCGAAACAATACACAATTCTCTGACCTAAGGTACAAACCATCTATACAATCACACAACTACATGCGCTCACGCGGACTATCTTACAGCTCCTGCGGCCTGTTCCTCGTCCTCTTCGTAGCTCCAACACTTTTACTTGCGGGGCTGGCCCTTGCTGCTTTCCTCACCGAGCTCCTCAATGAGATTGATGAGTATTGCAGCTTCCATGTTGAGAGAGTCAACGTAAGCCCTACATCGTGAGCGATGAGCCATCTGTTCCTCGACACCGTCCTTGCGCGATACACTCACTGGAGGGCCTCCTGCAATTTGGGCGCCTTCCGATACAGCTCTCGGTGGCTTTCAAGCGCTTTTTTCATCTCTTTGGTCTCTGCCCTGGTCAGTCTATTAGAGCTGCCCGTCGCAGGTGCGCTGCACGACATGTTAGTCAGAGGAGAGACAGCTTGAATGTTGAGTGGCTCACCTGAATGCAGGGAGTGGCACTTCAACGCCACCGACGGCCCACTGCTCAGTGGGCGTAGCAGCAAGGAGTGCGAGGGCCGAGAGAAGAATGCTGTAGCATGAGCAGCGTCAGCCTCATGACGGCCACTAGAAGAGGCTTGGTGTGCATACCGGAGGAACTGCATGCTGCGGAGGTGAAGACTTGGTGGGTAGCGGCGGCGACTGGAGAAGATGCTCTCCATTTTGTATGCATCCCGACTGCCCTTCGAGTGGCGAGTGGACGGTACAAAGAGCTCATGCCCACCTATAAAACGCTTTGATGTGCCACTCACACTCGCAGACTTGCGAACATAGCACCTGAAAGTAAATGCGTCGAAGTCCGCTGTGTCGCGTCAAGACTCATTGAAAGGTGCCCTATATAGTGGACCTCTCCAAGACCATAGCGACGGCGCGTATGCGTTTTGGAGCGAGTCATGTAGGCAGAAGGTCTGACATTGTAACGAAGGAATGTGAGTGAATACGTGCATTGCCTGAGAAGTCCATGACTCTCTTTAGAGGCCTTGATACAAACTAATGCAACCATCGAACCGTGGGGTGAGGTTTGTTCTTGCAAGAATGATTCGCCGCTCGCGCTACAAAAGCTCTGATAGATCCAAAGCCAGCACTGAGCAGCATCATGTCAGCTGGGGCTGAAACAAAAAACAAAATATTGTACACAGGCGGGGATTGAACTGACGACCTATCTATAGCTCGCAGGCGAAATAGTAGCCGTCAGACGCTGTAACCAACTCTGCCACGGAGCACAATTGTGATTTTCCTTTAGCATACTATCAATGGATGAGCGGACATTGCGCGGGTGGTTCCGCGAGCGTGCGCTTGTCCTTTGCCCGCACTCGCGTTCGCTCTTTCGTCCAGCACACCAAATAACCATGCACGCCTCCCTCGTCCGCCGCCAGCTCGGCGGCCTCGTACCCTAAGGTCGCCTCGCCTACCCTTCTTGTGCGTGCTCGAGAAAATGGATTTCTGCGACGATGTCACTCACCGAGATTGTGGTAGTCTTCTGGCTCAGGAGCCGGCCTCGCGCCCCTCGTCAACTTCTACTCGAAGCTCCCCAAGGGCTCTGCGCCGCCCCGCTACGGCTTCAAGGAAAAGTTCTTCAACGGCAAGAATGCGTCCGGCGCCCCCGTCATCTGGCTCATCCTTGGGATCTTCGGTCTGGGGTACACCGTTGACTACCAGAGTACGTCTTCAGTACTCTCGCGCGAAAACACGCCAAACTCACCCCTTTTTCTTGCTCACAGCCCACTTGAGTACGTTTGTACACTGCTGATACGCTCTATACCCGTTTGCTGACTGTCTTCCCCACAGAGCACCACAAGAACCACGCCCACTGAACGATTGCAGGATCAAGAACGTTGTGGGGTACGGAGCTGCGGTGGAAAGCGGGCGGACAATGCATATCGGGTTCATTATGATGTGCCTTTCACCATCGAATCAGCTGCTATAGAGTTTTCGACCTACCCTGAAACTGAAACAAAGCCGTGCCTGCCTGCCGGATCCGACGGTGTCTACCAAAGAAAGAAAACGAAAGGATGTTGGGTCAAATGCATGACCTCGCTTCTTGTGAGAAGGTCTAGCGACGCCAGAAATAAGTTTTCGGCTTACGATACGTCCCCTTTGCCGACTCTTCTGCACGTTCTCTGTCACTGCGTTTCCCAGACCGCTGCTTCTCTCTATGCAAACCGCAAACGGCCGTTGCACCCCACCATACATGCAGCGCGCTGCCACCGCATGCTCATTATTGGCATGGGAGTGGCAGGGCGAGAGCTCCGTCTCCGTGAATGAACACCGGAATGTCGACCATAAATTTGCCACCCACGTCTTTTCAGTATGACCAAGTCGTGTGATCAGCTGACCACAGCTTCGAGAACGTTACCCTGCTCCTGTGGTAATTGTGAGGTGTGATTCACCTGGCAACTGTATTCGGGTGAGGTCTGGTGTCACTCTTGTCCACCGTTACTTCAGAACCAAATGCTGATACCGTATTCCAGAATTCAATCACTGCCGATATTTACTCCTTACGCTACGCCATGGTACATCAATAAATGGGTTGGTACTGGAGATTACCCCTTGTGGTTTTTGTACCAGCAGGCATATCTGGAAGTGCATGATCCAATTGCTCAATGGTCAATTGTCGACACACGGGTACCGATGTGGGGCGGTGCGTGTATGTCCAGCGCCCTGGATTGCTGTCTTCTCTGCGAGTAGGGCAACGAAGACGCTTTTCAGAGCGCAACAGTCCAGCTATTCCCTTATGCGCGGTCGTTGACAATCAGTGCGTTCTTCCACGGCCATCCAATACGATGACTGACTTTCCTGATTCAACAAGGTACACAAACCGTTATGTAACTACGTTCTCCTCGTGGGGAAAAACTGCAGATCATCCGAATCGGAATGCACGTCGTGGCGTCCGCCTCCAGCCTTGTCAGGATGGTGCCGCCGGCAGGTCTTGGCGAGTCTTCCGATGCGTGCGCTTTTACGTCAGGGATACATACATATTCTGATAGCACGCACGATAGCGAGCACGATTGCGTCTCGTGTAACCTTCATTCAGGGGCGAAAGAAGAAACAAAATATATAAAATAAAACTGCCGCCATAATAGATATCGTCTATGCAATGGTACGTTGGTTGAGCTTCGACTAAATGGCTGGCACTAATTCTACATGGCTAAAAGCATAGTTCGGTCTCACTCGCATCGTTCACCACCCTGGCGGAGGGCACCGAGCGGTTTCCCGCTGCCGAAAGCCATGCGAACGGACGGTCGCGGTGCTCACAGTACACCACGCCTCCCTGCTTCGCGGGCGAGGTTTTACGGCGCCTGTACTAGCGTTTGGTGCGTCCGTGCTTCTTCCACTATCGGGCGAAGACGTTATCTCACTAGAAGTCCTCGGAACGCAGATCCTCCGCCATTACGTATGGACACTACCAGTGACGAATCTCACGAAGGCCAACGGCGTGACGCAGCGGATGGGGCTTTCCCAAGGTACGCACGATAGTGCGTCGCGATGCGCTTATCGAGGCTCATTGCGCTAGCCAGGTTCTCATTGACCGCGCGGCCTTCATAAAAGGTGACGCATGCCTCGGACAGGATTACATGGAATCTCCTTCGGGCTCATGCTCAAGCCTTGTACTGTAATCACTCTCACTGGCACCGCTGGTCATATCCGGCACTCACTGCTCTCTTTTGGCTCTCTTCGCGAACAAATGGCGTAACGGTGTGTGCTCGTGCCGCTATTGGTCATGTCTGTTCTCATAGCACGTCTCAGAGTCTTGGGGCACCGCTCAGTGGCGATAAACGCACGGTAGCAGTGGCCCAACCGGATGAGCGAGCGAGCAGTATACATGTCGTGCGTCGCTACCGCGCGCGTCGGCGGCGAATTGGAGATTGACGGCGATCCGCGCCGTCCGATGAAGTATCTCCCGTCTCAGCACGCACGCTCGTCGTACTCGAAGTCAAGCCGCGGTCCCCAGCTCCAAGCTTTGCGCTAGCCTTGTCCACCCGTCCGCCACCCGTCTCCGCATCTGCGCTCGCCCAACTGCGAACACCGGGCCCATTTCCCGAAGCCTTCTAGATTTCGATCGAGAGCGCCACGACTGCGAAGCAGCCCGTTTGGGACGCCGGCCCCTCCGCTCGTCTGGTGCGTTTCCTTAGCTCGCGCTAGCGCGAACCTAGTCCGTTCTGAAACAATGCCTCGCTGGCTGCCAGGTACCGCCTCGACGGCCTCGTGCACCAGGCGTGTTTTCCCCTTGTATTTGTTCGCTGTGCTTCGGAGGCGTAGCGCGCCCTGCGGGCGTGTTGGCGACGATGGCATCGCAGTCGCTCGGCAACGGTCCTGAGCCTGACGTGTCACGAGTCGTGTCGAGCAAATACTACGTACGTCTGCCGTGCGCTCCTGCTACTGCGTCACCCTGAAACTCACCATACGCGCTGCACGCGCAGCCTTAGCCCGTCGGCGCGGATGCAAATCGCACAGCATGCATACAAGGTTTTCGGCCGCGGACGGCGACCCCAGAACGTGCCGGACAAGATACTATGGTATACTAGGTGGGTGACAGGTGCGGGTGGTATGATACAGGAGGTATTAATGCAGTTCCGAAGCAGAGGCGGGCTATTTGAACAAGAGGATGCGGTGCGAGTGACGGGGCTGGTCCATATGGAGACATGACGGAGAGAACGGGTGGGGAAAATGGGTCGCTGCGGGGCGAGGACCGCGAGGATGGGTCGGCTCAGGTGGGCACCCGGCGTGCCGCCGCCGTCCGACACTGGAAGCAGTCGTCGTTTACGGTGTCGACGTCCTTCTGGATATCTGGGCCGAAGTTCTGGAAACGCGAATATGACGCACGCGCGCGCGAAATGAGCGGAGAATTGTCACCCAGGTGCGCCACGGCTCCTTGGATATGTGGACGACCGCTCACCTTGATGCAGGTCTGCTCGCGGCAGTCTTTTCGGTGCAGATAGCTGCGCTCGCACTTGCTCGAGTTGCAGTCCACGATGGCGGACACCATCTGGCGTTGGAAGTGCTGTCCGAGCGCGCTGATGCATCAGTTCTGGGTCCATATGGGCAGCAGCACAAGACTCTTACGCCACACTTCTGCCAGCGTGTACCTTCCTGGGGAAGCATGTTAGCGGAGCGCCACACGGGAACAAAAGGCACATACGCGATTCTACGGCACATGGTTCCGTGAGCAGTTAGAGTGTGCGTACTTGCGTGTGGTTGGGTATGCAGCAGGCCGGATGGTGAGGGCTATCCGTACTTATAGGCTTGAGGATGGACAAGACCGGGCTTCTATGACGCTGCGTGCGGAGGACAAGGGTGCAAGGAACGCCGTCCTGGGTGTGAACGGGGGCGAGGACGGACAAGGAGTGGCTCGCGTTCCACCGCGCACCTGTCCTTTATGCAAAACCGGCTCGCTCGAAGCGCTGAACGCGAAATCAGAACCGCTAGGGCGGTGTATTGAAGCAGGCCGCATGGAGCCGCTTTCGTCCTAGGACTTATCTCGAGATTATGATACCTCTCCGTCCGGGCGTGCTATGACTCCGCAGGCCGCTCACCCGCCGTGCTCGCCATGACCGCTTTGCGACAACATATGAGCCCAGCTCTCGGGACGTTCTGATCGCCCCTGCATGTGACTCACCCGCGGCGTTCTGTGCGTGTTTTCCTGCGTGGCAGGCGACGGAGGCCGGCGGTAGGCCCATCTCCGTCATCCATGCCGGCCTGCAGAAGCAGCCCGGCCGCCCCTCCTTCCTCTTCTTCGCCATCTCTTGCGCATATGGGATCTTGCTTCGCTTTGCGAGGAGATGGCTGCATTCGGGCTCACGTCACTCGTTTTCTTGCTGCGCTAAGCCGTATATAATATGAGTAAGGCTGCGATATGTGGAACCCGTGTATGCCAGAGAGTTTGGCGGCTGCGTGCGTACGCTATCAGAACAGGTCTATCGTCGCGGTCCCACCATGCGTACCTTACGTTGGACGAGTACACAATGCCGAACCAAGCCATGGTACGTAGCCGACGCTGTATCGCTCTAAAGGGGTGCAGAACATTTACCCACCGGTGTTCCTAGCTTTTTTGGGTTCAAGGATGTTCAGACACGGTTTCTCCCGATCCCTCCTCGTATCCTTCATTCAGTGACACTCCTACATATGTTTCTTGGCGTGGTAACATTGGTAGGTATCGTTCAAGTAACTATACGGGTGAGCATACGGCGGAACCAAATCCATGAGTCACCGATTTTTATCGAACTGAGCGCACAAGGATCGACTCCCTGTCTCACTAATACTGTAATCCACCGCTTCACAGTAAACGAGAGATAGCGAAAATGCGGATCCGAGCCGATTGCCCACCCTATTGACCGCAGCGATAGCGAGAGTTGTCCGGGAGCGGATTTCCACCAAAGACAGTGGTGGCGGCTTCTCGCCGATAGCAGGCAGCCCAATAATTGCTGACTCTGCAGGACGCAGGACGGAGCGGGCCCATGATCTCATCCTCACACCTCCGGTAGCCTACCACGTAGGGATCACCGCGCGAATGCCCGTGCTAACGCAAATCTGCAGAAGACTCGGGTTGGCGGGTGTGCCGACGTGCTCCGCGTCCGCGAGCCCACTAAGCCAATGTACCGTCGGGTATGCCGCGAACGTCGCGCACCCGGCAGCTAGCTGTGTGCGCACGCTCATCTGGCGTACGGCATGCTACCCCGGCCTTTAATCCCAGCTGATCTCGAAGCCCCACCGAGTCTATTGGCGGTATGGCACGTTGCTCACCCACAGGCGGTCAGCTGGTCAACCACCGTGTACGACACATCATACCTGTCCTCCCTTGCCTCGTCATTCCAGGGAGCAGGTATTTCAGGGTCAGACTGCGCGAAGGGTCACCAAGAAGGCTCCACATTGGTATATATTGCACAGAAGAGACGGGACGCTACTTGGCGTTTTGGGCCGGGCGCAACGACACGAGCACGAACTTGCGCGTGAGCAGGTTGAAGACGCTGCCGAATATGAGCGCGATGAGGGTGCAGCTCATGATGATGACATTGTACGGCATGCTGAAGTCCGGCGTCGCCAAGTCCACGAGGAGCACGGGCGTGTATATCCGGTGCAGTCGGCTTGCAGGTCGCGGTGAGCTGGCGCTGGTATTGTCTGCCCTCGCTTCGCGAGTGTCGTCGGCCTCGATGGTCAGCGGTATGAAAACGGCGGGCGGCAGGTCCCACCCGCGCTGCGCGTCTGGCGGGTGCTCCGTGTAGCGCAAGAACGGCTTGACGACATCCATGGTGAGGTACACCGTGCTGTTGGGCGGCACGGTCAGCAGCGCTTGAAAAAGAGACGGTCGGGCGTGCGGGACGGGCGGGATGTATTGAATGACAGAGATAAGATCGTCTGCAAAGGCGGAGGACGTGAGATGTGTGCGATCCTAGAGGCTCGCGCGGGACACGTACCACGTGAGACTCCGTCGCAGCGCACACGGATGGAGTGCAGATAGAACTGGAGCAGCCAGGGCATCGTCTCGAGATAGCTGGTCTTGACCTCGGACATAAGATGATTCTTCACGACCACAGATAAATGGCCGCGGTATTGGTTGGACCCTTGGAGCGTCCGCCGTATGGATAGTGAGGATAGCGGTGTAGGGGCCGGGTGAAGGGCTACACGGCCTATCAATAGCAGATCGGATAACGAGAGCAAGACACTCACGGTATGCGAAGGCTGACTCTTCTGGCCAGCGCATGCGCACGTCCAACGGCTTGCTGACTAAAGAGACGTAGAGTGAGTATCCCGAGTCTTCACAACCGTGCAGATAAGCTTACCACGATTGACATCGTATGAGATGAAGCCGGCCGAGCTCGCAGAAGGCACCGGGTCGGTGATGACAGAGCCCTCTGCGGGCAAGTCGACCCGAACTTCACTGAGACCCGCGACGGGGCACGCGCCGGCGATGGTGCGATCGAACAGCGACTGCAGGGACCATTCTACAAGATGGACGAGATTCAATCGATCGCAGCGGAAGGGAGGACGGCCGGCGGAGAGTGATCGTACCTTGGTGCTTATCGACAGAGTGGCGGACCGGGTTGAGCACGGCTTGAAAAGCGAGCCGGACTTGGACGCCTTGGCCTTCGAGAAACCGGACATGCACGCCCATCCCATGCCAATCGGCGTCGAAGAGGCGGTGGGGATTCAGAAGCGTCGCGATGCCGGTGAGGGATTTGCACGGCAGGAGTTTGAGGAACGGCGTGAGGTTCTCGGTGCAGACGTGCTCGGAGGGCAGCGTGGCGTGGCGCAGCTGGTGCGATGCAGACCCTTGGGGCAAGTCGCCTTCCGGCTGGAAGGTCATGGTAGGCGAAGTCGTGCGCTGGTCATCCAGTGAGCCGAGCGAGGCGCAAAACAGGCCCGCAAGCGCATTGCGGAGGTTCTTCCAGCGTTCGTCGACTCTGCTCGATGTCAGCTCTGGTAACGTAGAGGATAGCTGCAGTAGGCGTACGTCTTCAGTGCACCGTCGGCCATCCACGCCCATAGCTCAGCACCCGTTCCTACACCGTCCTCCTGCGGTATGCCCCAGTTCTCATAGTTCCATTTTCCGGCATTTAGAGTCAGATGGAGTTCGGTAATGGCATTGTCACGGAGGATTTGCCCAAGAGCCAGAGGGAAGAGTGTGTAGTGCTGTGCTGGCAAGAAAACCGTAAGCAGCAGTATGTAGTGTCGCACAGAGCACATACGATCGTCCTCCTCCCCTAGACTTCGAGGATCTCTCGGCTGAGCTCCTTTCAAGAGTGTTGTGAAAGCGAAGGACGAGGTCACTGTGCCATCTCGGTTTGGATGCAGTACCAATGATTCCCGAAAGTTTTCTCTAACTCCGTTTGCAGCAGAGGATTGTATTCCAATTAAAAGCAGAAAAGCAAGTGTATAGCCGAGAGTCATCGAGTCATTGAGAGCAGTATGCTGTCGTTGTCGCAGGCTATGTGGTGGTCGGTGACCGCAAGACGTGGGTAGGATTTACCAAGATTTACTGGAGGAATGGTGGTCCTGTTATGGTAACAGCCATCATTGATGGCACTGCTAAATTCGGATACCCATCCAGAAGCGCTTCAAGTTCGGCTCTCGCTGAGTTGTGTCACCTCTCTGTTTTTTCCTCATACATACATCCGACGTCATGCTTTGAACATTGTATGGTAGGGAGTATGTATTCACTTATTCTACACCATATATCCACTACTAACTTTTTACTTAGTGCTCAACTTGGCATTAGCTCGAAGCAATTCTGTACAAATTCTGCACTCTCGACCCACCAATACAACAGGAATGAAACGTGTTTTGCACTTGTAGAGGCGCATGTTTTAGCTATGAAAAACGTGCTTCGGCTTGTTTACTTGCTTTCATCACATGAAAAGTCAGTATTTCGGCGGTCTTTCGTCACCGAGCCCGAAGCAGCATCATGATACCGGAGCGTTCGTTCACCGCTCGGCGTGGTGAGTCATTGGTATGCCACCCTCAAGAACGCCAGAAAAATTACTCATACATATTTTTTGGGGTGAAGACGCTTTGTCTATGTCTCTAACAGCGGCGTACATCCGACGCGGAGCGGACGGCTGGCGTCAAGTCCAATGAATACGTGCTTTGTGTGTATCATCTAGCTAGTCGTCATTGGTTGACTTTGCGAATGAGAAGTTCTCGCCGGTCAAATCATCAGATGAAACGCAGAGTCGGCCATGCTTTCACACAGAGGTGCTCGATCTCCGAAGCTAGTAGGGTATGTATACGCTTCAAACTCACGACTTCACCTATCTTATATCATCTTTCTACGCAGACATGTCCCAGCATCATTGGCCTCCTCTCGACGGCTCAATTACCGTTATACCTGGTTTCTTGGACTTCCAGGCTGAACATAATGCTGATCAAGGATGGGCGCGGTTTCCTGCCCGGCACGACCCGAGCAAAATCGAAAGCATCACTTTCGGCGAATTCTCCCAGGCTACGCACCGAGTTGCGCACCATTTTCGCCCTGGAAGAACAGGCAGTGACGGAGAGGTGGTTGGTTTGGTCATCCATACCGATTCTATCCTCTACATTGCCGTCCTGAATGGTCTTATTCGAGCCGGCATAGTGGTAAGTTCAGTTACCGTGATTATTTCGCGCAGTCGTGCTCACTCAAGGTTCTACGAAGCCGTTGCCGATATCTCCTCGTCTCACCCCAGAAGCCATCGCCAACCTATTGGAAAAGACTGGTAGTCACCGACTCATCTCTCAACCAACTTTGTCCCCAGTGGTCAACAAGGCCCGGGATCTACTGGGAACGAAGTCTTATGATGTTCGACCAGAGGAACTACCTCAATTGCACGACGTGTTCCCTACTTTAGCTACCAGCCCTCGAGATAGCACGCTAGAGAAAGGACCGTACCCTACTACTACCACTCCTTATGACTCCGAGGAGCTTGTGCTTATATTGCACTCCTCCGGATCAACCGGCTTCCCCAAGCCCGTTCCTATGACTCAAAAAATCATGGTTCAATGGGCGGCTAACGGTGAGTGAATTCTGCCAATGTTGAGCATTCAATATTGAAACATTATCTCGACAGATATTTCGTTGAAAGGCAGAGAGCGGGGTGTTAGCTGGGGTGCGATGTCCCTACCAACGTTTCATACGATGGGCATCTACCAGCAGGTGCTAGGCCCAGTTACGTACGGCACACCCTTCAACTTCTACACTCCGCAAGCTCCGAATCCGCCCGTGGTCCCCAACCCCGAGAACCTGTTGCATGCGCTGCGGGTCACCGGTTCTACGGGAGTTCTGTCTGTCCCCTCGATCGTCGAGGTATAGTGGTGCGCATTTCAGATACTCGCATGTCGCTAAAGTCGTCTTTTGTAGTCTTGGGCTCAGAACCCGGAGACCGTCAAGTATCTTGCGACGCTAGAGACTCTTGTACGTCGCCTCGTACCTGATGGGTTACATTTTCTGAAATTTACACAGTCATTCGCCGGAGGCCCACTGTCAACGAGCAACGGCAATAAACTCGTTGAGGCTGGTGTTCATCTGGACGCTATCTATGGCGTCACTGAGTGCGGCAATCCCACCAACGCATTCGACAGGGACGACTCTCAGGGGCCGGATGCGCCGTGGAAGACCAGTACAGACTGGCAGTGGATCCGTTTTACCTCCCTCAGCACACCTCGATGGGTACCTCAAGGGGACGGGACATATGAATTGCAATTCTTGGTCAGTCGTTTTCCGTGTCGCTTACACGGAATGCCCAGGCTAATGTGCTTAGTAGACGTGTGACACTCACCAACCTTCAGTCGAGAATTTGGCTGATACAAAAGGCTACGCGACCTCGGATTTGTGGGAGCCGCATCCAGTGAAGAAGGATCTCTGGCGAATGTAATGTTTACGTCAGGTCTAAAGCGAATTTCGCACTAATGCATACTATCCAGTGTCGGACGCACAGACGATGTGTTGGTGTTAGGCTCAGGTACGCACTATTTGCCGCACTCGTTGCTCTCGGTCGATCATGTTTTGCGCATCTAGGCGAGAAGATAGTGCCCATTGCGCAGGAGCAGCATTTGCTGACCAGCCCATTCATCGTCGGAGCTGTCATGTTTGGCCGAGGGAAGGCACAACCGGGGATGCTCGTCGAGCCTTCTGCGGCATATGGTGTGAATCCGGACAACGAGGAAGAGGTTATCACGTACCGCAATCTGATATGGTAAGTGCCCTGGCCAGATTGTGCAGTAGTCTTTTCTGACCACTTGGGTATCACAGGTCTGTCGTCGAAGAAGCCAATCGCGTCGGCCCGGCCTTTGGAAAGATATTCAAGGAGACTATACTCGTCACTGCTCCTTCAAAAGCTCTTCCTCGAGCTGCGAAGGGTACGGTCATGCGCAAGCAGTCTTTGACCATCTATACCAAGGAGATCGAACAGTTGTAAGTTGACTTACATATCTTCGTGTGAAATGTTCTAAGTATTCGTACGTCAGATACGAAACCCTCGAAAACAGTGGTGACTCTGCTGGGATTGATCCGCCTGTCTCCTGGAAACCCGCCGCTCTCCAACCATGGCTGCTTCAGCACGCTGACTCGCTTAATAGTGACACTGCTGTGCAGAGTAACAAGGACATTTTCGCCCAGGGCTTTGATAGGTTGGCTTCTTGCCTCCCAGCGTGACGACGTGAACTGACAAACACACTCACCAGCCTAAGCGCGACCATCCTACGGAACCGCATTATCGGCACCTTGAGGTCTGCCGGCGATCCTGCAGCGCAGCAGGCAGTCAACGACATCTCGCAAAACTTCATATTCGACCATCCGACCATCGAGCAATTGGCCCTGGCTATCGCTCAGCTCGTCGCCCCTACCTCTTCTGGCGTCGCGCAGAAGAGTCGAGCTCGGCAAATTGCCGGGTACATCGACAAGTATGGCGCAGACTTGCCAGAGCGAATCGCGCCAGCCGTTGCTCACGCTCCCAGCATCGCCGTTCTGCTCACTGGATCGACCGGCAATCTCGGTTCGCACGTCCTGGCGTCTCTTTTGTCCAATGATGCCGTCGCCAAGGTGTACACCTTAGATAGGCCGTCTTCCCAGGCAAGCCCTCAACAGAGGCAGGACGCCGCTTTCCAAGACCGAGGTCTCTCGGCCACACTTCTCTCGGATGGCAGATTGTCTGCTTTCGCTGGCGACGTGAACGCACCAAACTTCGGTCTGAAACCTCCGACTTTGCCGAAGTAAGTCCTCGTCTTCGACTCCCCCTTCTCAACGCTAAAGAAACCTTCCGTAGCTCGGCCAATCTGTGACACATGTTGTCCACAACGCGTGGAGAGTCAACTTCAACCACGGCCTGGAGTCGTTTGACGCTCAGATCGCTGGTAGCCGTAAACTACTCGACTTCGCCTTCGGTGCCAAGAATAGCGTCAAGCTGTTCTTCACATCCTCCGTCAGCGTTGCTCACGGCTGGGATGCTACCACGGGTCCTGTCCCCGAGGAACCTTTGGCGGATCCGGAGGTCGCTACCAGTACCGGGTATGCATCATCCAAGTACGTTGTTGAACAGGTACGTTTATCGTCGTTCCAGCTACTCCTATATTAACACTCTGTTGCAGCTCCTTGCGAAAGCTACGCAGCATGGTCTGCAAACCACTTCGTTGCGTGTCGGGCAGGTCTCCGGCTCCCAAGGCCACAGGAGCGTGGAACACTACGGATTGGGTGCCCATCCTCGTGAAGTCCGGCCTGACCCTCGGTAGCTTGCCGGATTTGGGCTCGGTAAGCCGTTTGACATTGTTCTGCGTTTCGCATAGCTGATCACTGGGTAGTCTATCTCATGGATTCCAATGGACGCAGTTGCAGACACCACAGTCGACCTTATAACATCGGACCAGAGCCTCCCTACCGTCGTCAATGTCGTGCACCCTCGTCCCGTGCCATGGTCGTCAATCTCTTCCGCCATCAACACCGCACTAGGCACTCGACTTCCCGTCGTACCACTCAGTGATTGGCTCCACGACCTTGAGCTGGCAGCGGTCAATGCCAATGCGGAGCGGCTCGAGTCTATCGTGAGTAGCTTGGAAGCTTCACCAAAGCCATGCTGACCTCTATCCCTACATAGCCTGCTATCCATCTATTAGGGTTTTTCACTGGGCATCGCGCAAAGTCGGGGGCCCGAGCCCGAGTTCAGCACGAACGAGCTTCAGAGGCACAGCGCAAGTATACGCCGTCTCGAGCCTTTGGACGCGAGCTATGTCTCTAGCTGGATAGGATATTGGAGAGGCAAACATTTCCTATCCTAGGGACCATAGACCGGCTGCATTTCTCGCATACACCTCAGCTTCACCTGAAATGTATATGGGCCCTTTGTTTTCCGTTGTCATAACACATCGCATTGTACAGCTTCACGGGCGAACTTGGCAAAGCCGTCGTCATTTTCATGCGGGGGTTTGCCAAGATACATCTGGCGCAAACATCTGCCAGTCGATCAACTAACTACTTGAAATTACTATATGGAAACGTCACGGACACGTACCTCAACACAGATGATACCGTCAACGTCTCCTCCAACAGTGGGATGGCTTGTAGTCCGTTCGGGCTGTAGAGGAGTTTGGGTGGTAGCCAGCCGCTATTTTCGCGCCATCTCGATGCGTAGTAGCTCTTGTCGGTAAGGCCGTTGCTCTGAAAGCGGAGACTAAGCCCACAACATAATACACAAGTAGCTCGCGTATGATGGATAGCACCCCTCGCAAATTGCCATAAAACACACCTTCCTGGTCTTCACCTGTCTTCGCTCAAGTCGCCGCTTTGCATCCATTCCTAGCAACAATCTGTGACACTTTGCGGCGGCATTCGCATTGTCAACGATGCTAGCAATCTTCCACTTGCCCTGATATACAGTTGAATAGATGCCTTCGCCGCTCGGATTTGTGGTGGTGACATCCGCAAAATCGCTTTGAAACGGAATGCGCACCGCGTCCCGAGTCAGAACAAGGAAGGATGGCAGGACGTTCGCTTGACTGCAGATGCGAACATGCAGACGCCGCAAGGCGCCCCCGCCGAAGTGTTCCTCTGGTCTCGTAGAATCAAGCTTCTGTAGTAGAATTGTTAGAAAGACAAGAGGCGCCTTCGCTTTGCTTCGGGGAGTGGCCTAGCTTGGCATTGGGTTAGGGTGGCGGTGGTCAAGGCAGCTTACTGCTAGTAGGGTGCTGGCTGCGAGGTTACCGCTATGGCTACAGCTAACATTATACTACGGCTGCAGCTGAAATCAACGGAATAGATAAACAGCGCTGCTGCCAGTACAGAATGACTCGGCGGGTATATATATGCACCAGAATTCGAAGCTAGAGGAGACACGTAAGTACTTCCCAAAATTAACGAAAGCGGCGGGCCAGACCGGAACGCCAGACACCGCCAGAGGCTGCGAGGGTTAAGACGAGTAAGACGGGCTGCAGCGGGGATCAGCAGAGATGGAATGGCCCGGAATCCATGATACGAACTGCGGGGACGGGTAATGGGCCAGAGGTCAGTGAACGTACTAATACCAGGCACCGCGGAGGGTACACCCCAGGTGAGTCAGTAAGAGATTGAAGGCTTTTGTTACTTAGGTGCCATAATTGTAATATATGAGTGATGATGATGAGTGATATGAGTGATAACACAAAGCGAACAAGGTCGGCCCACCTGTTTGACCATGTTGTACACTTCTGAGCGTGCTCTCCGCGCACACAGGAATGGGTGTTTTGTCGGCACGCTCGGACAAGTCCGAGAAGTAAGCGTCCAAGTGTTGGCCTCAAGTTTCGTGCACCGAGCATCACATATGCCTCACAGCCTCTCAGAACATACTATTGCTAGCTATCTGGAGGCGATAATGTATACTGACGCATGCAAAATGGTTGAATTTACCGATCCCGGGTTTTGGCGGCAGTATGATGCGCCATCAAACTCGCATCAAGCGCTTGATCTTCGGACTCGAACTCGTGCAGCCCTGCTTGGCAACCGTAGGTTGCCCACGTAACGTACGCCATTTTTTTTGCTGCTTGCTGCCTAGTCTTACTCACTGATCCTGTCAAAACCAGTTTCACGTTAACATGAAGCAACTCTGCACAAATCTGTACCGTCAACACATGCATACCAGAGGAAGGAAACGTGTCTTTGTTAACCTGTAGGGCCTGTGTTCAGCCTCAGAATGTGGGCTTCGGCTCATTTACATGCTTGACGACTTGAAGGGTCTTCGGACAGTGCCAACTTTCGTCATAGAGCCCGAAGCAATATCCTGGGAGCGTTCCTTCACCTCTCGGCGTGGTAAACTGTCTGTAAGCCACCCTCTGATAACCCTCAAGAACATTGATAATATATTACTCATGTATTTTGCAGGGTTGAACGTTGAGATGCTTTGCGTCTGTCATCCACAGCAATATGCAGCCAACGCGAGGCAGAAAGCGTCAAGGTAAATGAATAGATGCTTTGTATGGATGACATGGCTGCGGCCCTGATTGACTGGGGGAGAAGCTCTCACTGACAAGCTCATCAGACATAACACAGAGTCCGCCTACAAAGATAAGGATCGATTCTCATCCTATCTATTCACGGTCACAAGCGGAGACTAGAGTCGGGCATGGTTTCATTGAGCTGTCCGATGTCCGAAGCTAGCAAGGTATGTATATGCTCCGAACTCACGACTTCACCTATCTTACATCATTATTCTGCACAGACATGTCCCAACCTCCTTGGCCTCCTCTTGACGGCTCGCTGACCGTCATCCCTGGTTTTGTGGACTTCCAGGCTGAACGCAACGCTGGCCAAGGATGGGCACGGTTTCCTGCCCGGCACGACCCGAGCCAGATCGAAAGCATCACTTTTGGTGAATTTTCTCAGGCCACGCACCGAATCGCACACCACTTTCGTCCTGGAAGAACAGGGAAAGACGGAGAAGTGGTTGGCTTGGTCATCCATACCGACTCCATCCTCTACATCGCTGTCCTGAACGGCCTTATTAGAGCCGGTATAGTGGTCAGTTCGTTTTCCATGACTATTTCGCGCAATCACGCTAATTCAAGCTCGTACGAAGCCGCTGCCGATATCTCCTCGTCTCACCCCGGAAGCTATCGCCAACTTACTGGAAAAGACTGGTAGTCACCGGATCATTTCTCAACCGACTCTGGCTCCAGTGGCCAACAAGGCTCGGGAACTACTGGGAGCAAAGTCTTTTGATGTCCGTCTGGAGGAATTAACCCCAACTGCACGACATATTCCCTACTCTGGCTATCAGCTCACGAGATAGTACGCTGGAGCAAGGACTTTACCCTGCTACCAGCATTCCTTATGATCCTGAGGAGCTCGTGCTCATATTGCACTCCTCCGGGTCAACCGGCTTCCCAAGCCTGTTCCCATGACTCAAAAAATCATGCTTCAGTGGGCGGCCAGTGGCAAGTGGATTTTACGGGCATTTGACATTTCTTACTGAATCAGTAGCCCAACAGATATTTCGTTGAAGGGTAGAGAACGCGGCGTCAGTTGGGGTGCGATGCCCCTACCAACTTTCCATACCATGGGCATCTACCAACAGGTCTTGGGACCGATTACGTACGGGACGCCCTTCAATTTTTACACCCCACAATCCCCGAACCCTCCTGTAGTACCCAACCCCGAGAACCTGCTTCACGCGTTGCGTGTTACCGGCTCTACCGGAATTCTCTCTGTTCCATCGATCGTCGAGGTATGTTGACACGCAATTCGGCTACTCACAGGATGCTAAAAGCAGTGTCTCGTAGACATGGGCTCAAAACCCGGAGACTATCAAATATCTTGCGACGCTGGAGAGTTTAGTGAGTCTTCTCGTGTCTAATATGATAATCTAATTGATAGTCATGCAGGCGTTCGCCGGGGGCCCGTTATCCACGAGTAACGGCAACAAACTCGTTGAGGCTGGTGTTCGTCTAGACGCGATCTACGGCGTTACTGAGTGTGGCAATCCTACCTGCGCATTCGACAGAGACGACTCGCAGGGCCCGGACGCCCCGTGGAAGACCAGCGCAGACTGGGAATGGATTTGCTTCACCTCTCAGAGCAAACCTCGTTGGGTGCCTCAGGGGGACGGGACGTATGAATTACAGTTCTTGGTCAGTTGCTGTCTGCATCCTGTGCAAGTGATACTCCTGCTGACGCCTTCATCAGACATGCGATGCTCACCAACCTTCGATCGAGAATATCGCCGATACAAAAGGCTATGCCACCTCGGATTTGTGGGAGCCGCACCCGGTGAAGAAGGGTCTCTGGCGAATGTAAGGTTCATGCCAAGTTTGAGACGAATGCTGCGCTGACGAATGATGTCTAGTGTTGGACGCACGGACGATGTGCTGGTGCTAGGCTCAGGTGTGGATTATCTGAAATGTTTGCTGTCTCTGGCTGACCGCTCTTTGCGCACCTAGGCGAGAAGATAGTCCCCATTCCGCAGGAGCAGCATCTGCTGACCAGCCCGTTTATCGCTGGAGCTGTCATGTTTGGGCGAGGAAAAGCACAGCCGGGGATGCTCGTCGAGCCGTCCGCAGCCCACGCTATGAACGCAGACAATGAGGAAGAAGTCATCACATACCGCAACCTGATATGGTCAGCGCCCTGTTCAGGTTTCACGCTAATCTTGCTGACCTCTTTGGTACTACAGGTCTGTTGTGGAAGAAGCCAACCGCCTTGGCCCCGCCTTCGGAAAGATATTTAAGGAGACTATACTTATCGCCATCCCTTCGAAACCTCTTCCTCGAGCTGCGAAGGGTACGGCAATGCGCAAGCAGTCTTTAGCCATCTATGCTGAGGAGATTGAGCAACTGTAAGCTGACCTGCACACTCGTATGAAATCCTTTAAATCTTTGTATCACAGATACGAAACACTCGAAAATAGTGGGGACTCCGCCGGGATCGCTCCGCCTGACTCCTGGAAACCCGCCGCTCTCCAGCCTTGGCTGCTTCAGCACGCTAAATCACTTAACAACGACGCCGCTGTGCAGGGCAACGAGGACCTGTTCGCCCAGGGCTTTGACAGGTCAGCTTCTCGCGTCCCATCGTGACGACATGAGCTGACAACCACTCTGGTTAGTCTGAGCGCTACTATCCTACGGAACCGCATCATCGGCGCCTTGAGGTCTGCTAGCGATTCCGCGGCGCAGCAGGCGGTCAACGGCATCTCGCAAAACTTCATATTCGACCATCCGACTATCGAGCAATTGGCCCTGGCTATCGCTCAACTTGTCGCCCCTGCCTCCGCTGGCGTCGCGACGAAGAGCCGAGCGCAGAAAATTGCCGAGTACATCGACAAGTATGGCGCAGACTTGCCGGAGCGAAATGTGCCTGCTGCTACTCACGCACCTGACATCGCCGTCCTGCTCACTGGATCGACCGGCAATCTCGGTTCGCATATCCTGGCATCCCTTCTGTCCAATGATGCCGTCGCCAAGGTGTACACCTTGGACAGGCCGTCTTCCCAGACAAGCCCTCAACAGAGGCAGGACGCCGCTTTCCAAGACCGAGGTCTCTCAGCCACACTTCTCTCCGGCGGTAAATTGTCTGCTTTCGCTGGCGATGTTAACGCGCCAAACTTCGGTCTAGAAACCGCTGCCTTTTCCGAAGTAACTGCCCGTCTTCAACTCCTCCTTTTCAACGCTGATGAAAAATCCCGTAGCTCGGCCAATCTGTGACACATATCGTCCACAATGCATGGAGAGTCAACTTCAACCACGGCCTGGAGTCGTTTGACGCTCAGATCGCTGGTAGCCGTAAACTACTTGACTTCGCCTTCGGTGCCAAGAATGGCGTTAAGCTGTTCTTCACATCCTCCGTCAGCGTGGCTCACGGCTGGGATGCTACCACGGGTCCTGTCCCCGAGGAACCTTTGGCGGATCCGGATGTCGCTACCAGTACCGGGTATGCATCGTCTAAGTACGTTGTTGAGCAGGTATGTTTACCGTTCTTCCCACCTCGTACGCTTAGACTCTATCGCAGCTCCTAGCGAAAGCTGCTCAGCATGGCCTGCAAACCACTTCGTTGCGTGTCGGGCAGGTCTCCGGCTCCAAGGCCACAGGAGCGTGGAATACTACGGATTGGGTGCCCATACTCGTGAAGTCCGGCCTGACCCTCGGTAGCTTTCCGGATTTGGGCTCGGTAAGCCGTCTGACATTCTTCTGCGTTTCGCAGTAGCTGATCTCTGGGTAGTCTATCTCGTGGATTCCAATGGACGCAGTTGCAGACGCCACAGTTGACCTTATAACATCGGACCAGAGCCTCCCTACCGTCGTCAATGTCGTGCACCCTCGTCCCGTGCCATGGTCGTCAATCTCTTCCGCCATCAACACCGCACTAGGCACTCGACTTCCCGTCGTACCACTCAGTGATTGGCTCCACGACCTTGAGCTGGCAGCGGTCAATGCCAATGCAGAGCGGCTCGAGTCTATTGTGAGCACCTTCGCAACGTTACCAAAGCCATGCTGACCTCTGTCCCCATGTAGCCCGCCATCCATCTACTTGGGTTTTTCACCGGCATCGCGCAGAGCCGGGGACCCGAGCCTGAGTTTAGCACGAGTGAGCTACAACAGTATAGCGCAAGTATACGTAGCCTCGAGCCTTTGGACGCAAGCTATGCCTCCAGCTGGATAGGATATTGGAGGAGCAAAGGCTTCTTACCATAGTGAAGTTTGATTGTTCGACGTGTCTTTACCTGCAACGAATGCAATATTTGTTTCTCAAACGTGCCACTCGCGTCTTTGCAATGCAGTCTTTACATCCGAGTGTAACAACCATAGTCCAAGGAGCCAATCAGCTAAGCAGGCTACCAAGGTAGTTTGACCAATTCGATATATGGGTATGAGGCAGTACTGTCAGTACATGTCGTAGTTATTTAGACGTGAACATGAAGGTAGCGAGAAGGGATTCTTTTAAGCGGCCTAACTCAATCAATATCAGCCTCCTCCGCTGGCGGTTCTGGCTGGATTGTTAGCGCAGCGACTTGTCGGGTCAAGTGTGACTCTTGAAGCCTGTGCTCGATCTCTGAGGCTTTGTGTCTCCTGGACTTGACACCGTCCCAGCAGTCTCTGGCAAGGCCCCAGAGCTCAGACTCCATGAGCGCGCCTTTATTGGATTCATCTCTGTATGTTGGAATCTCCGGGCGCGGCGGACGCTTGCCCGCCACAATATCACGGGCAAATTTAGCGGAGCCGTCGTCGTCGTCGTACGGAGCACCGCCAAGATAAATCTAACACCGACGTCCGGTCATTCACTGCAAGAGCATTACGTGAGAACCTGAATGGAACGCACCTCGACACAGACGATGCCAAACGCGTATACGTCTCCCTCAAACGTTGGTCGACTCGTGATTCCATCAACGTTGTCGAGAAGCTCGGGTGCTAGCCAGCCGCTATTTCCACGCCGCCTCGACGCGTAATTCTTGCTGTGTCCGTGCGCGAAAAGAGACAAGCCGAAGTCGGCTATAACGGCCTTGTATCCCTCATCGATCAGAATGTTGCTCTACAAGCAGAGAGTCAGCTACTGTATGCTGTCTAAATAGCTCACATATGTCAAGCTTACTCCTCGAAAATCGCCATGGACCACGCCTTCTCTGTGAAGGTAAGCTAAACCACGAGAAACTTGTCTGATCTGTAGGCGCTGATTAGTGGCTTATAGTTGTCAAAGCAGTTTCAGCCTACCCAATTATTGCAGTGTACTACGAGTGGAGTCTTCCCGGGATTTCTTTGTTTGCTCAACTTTGTGATGCAGTCGTCGGCGGTACCCAGAGGCATCCAAGGTGTCACGATTGAGATAGGTCCGTAGCGGTGCGTAATTCCATAAAGAGGGAGAATGTTCTCGTGCTTCAGGCTCCAGGTGTTGATGATTTCCATATACATTTGCTGAAAGCCATGTTAGCCTGGCTCAAACACGATCATGGCTGCGTGTAGGCTACCTGTCTTCGTTCAAATCGCAGCTTCGCGTCCATGCCCGACAGAAATCTAAGGCATTTCACGGCGACTTCGGGACGCCCGACAACTTTATGTATAGTTCGCTTGCCTTTGTACACGCTCGCATAACTACCTTCGCCGTCCGGGTCAGTCCCGGCGAAGATTGAGGATTCATTCTGAGATGTGATAAATACCGCATTCCACGGCAAAACGAGGAAGGACGGCAACACATCCGCTCGGCTGCATACATGAACAAGTAGACGCCGCAGGATGTCCCTTTGCGAATAGGCGTCTGGACCTGAGCGTTCTAATTCCTGGCGAACGTTGTCAGACAGAGGGTCTATGCTAGATAAGTGATCATACCTCCTTAATCATATTGAGCACTTTCTGAGCATGCTCGCCCCGCACACAAGACAAGGTGCACGTGAGCGACTGCAACATCCATTCGTCGCCGGTGCGTGACTCGACAAGTGAAGATGCGAACAGCGTCAACAGAAGGCTGTCGATATCCGCTGGCGGGACACTCTTATCGCCTTGTCGGTGATATACCAAGCGTGTCCTGTGGTATATAAGCTCTTGATGCCACTTATACAGCTCCGTAGCGTCTTGCTTCATATACTGCTTGATAGTAGCATATGTGGCTTCTGCGACGGAGGCTCAGCCGATGTGCACCATGAAAGCACTGAGCCTAGAGTCATACCTGTATAGACATCTGCCCACCAGCAAACGAGGGATATGGCACGTCCTGCGACATCAACAATGTCCTTCGCGACTTCGCTCAGAAGCAAATGCAACGCCTGGCTCTTCGCATGTTGTTGGCGTGCCGCCGTGCGAACATCCTCGCTGAGTCGTTCGTTGTTGGCTCTCTCGGCCGCTTTGTCCATACGTTCCAGTTCCTTGTCAAGACACTCCTCGGCGAATGTGACCTGTGCGCATGTCTGGATTATAACATCCTCCAGCGCGTGTCCTCGAAGATTCATCTGATCGATGGGTCGCCCTTCTCCATCCCTTGCCCCATGAGCTTTAGCCAGAGACATCTGCGCAGGAAACTGTTGTTGAAGATACACATACAATGCCTCCGCATGCAGGTTTGCGAGCTTCTGAAAGAAGATGAGCACGAGAAGATGAGCACGAGAAGATGAGCGTTAAATAAGAGCCGTGGATACTCACGTACTCCCGTGTGCTGGTGTCCGTTAGACTTCGAAGACCAACGAGGACAAGACGCAACCGCTCTAGAGTGGGCACGTTGTGTTCCACAGCAGTAGTAGTCAGATTTGCGGGGTAAGAGGCTTGTGCAAGAAGACGAATCTTGATAGATCCCAGCGTCATTCCACCACGTCCCGGGGGCACGGATTGGCGGGTCAAAGCCATTTTCTGTATCAGTGGAGTGTTTCCTAGTACGACTAGTAAGTAAAGTGTACGATGTACCCACCTTCGACCAACAGAGCCCAGGCCTCAATCTGTGCGGATGCAAAGAGTACCGGCATTCCCTTATCACTAACACCATATATCTCAACTAGTAGATAACTGCGATTTCGAATGCGCCTACACCATTCCAGTACTTAGTAAGGTACCGTTGAAAGTTCGCATGTCGCTTACAGTCGATACTTGATGGGCTTTCCTTGAAGCCAATTGTAATCGGGACAGGCCGGAAATTGGTCGAAGTCCTGATCGTCGAGCTTGATGCGACAAGATAAAGGACCATGCCGACCAGCAATATTTCCTTGCAGTTCTGTACAGATGAGCACAACAGAGCCACGTCATCAGCAGCATGGGACATACCTAACAGGCGAGCAGGCAGTAAGAGTTTAGACATCGAGTGTGCGAGTGGACACGTATGGGGATGTGTTCGGGGGTTCAGTTGGTGGTTGTCGCGCGCGAGGGGGCAGGGGCCGGACAGCACCACCGAGGACCCAAGTACCAGATGATATACGATGCATTTGAGCCCTAATCAATGATGGAACAAAGAAGTCGCTGGCGATGACAGATTCTCTGTATGCATCCAGCAAAGTCTACAGCACGGTAAGTTAGTTCACACAGACATGACAGGCTGACAAACTCACTCAGGTTGCTCGTCGGAGCTGGTAACGACGAGACAAAAGCCCATAGGGGTCAGGCGCTGTCACAAGAGTTCGGTCCACGGCCACCTTGTCCCCACATCCGTCGCAGAAGATGCGACACACTTGCACACATGCGAAACTCCAGTTTAGGCTGTATTCATCCGAGGTCTCCTTCAGATTTACCCATAGGATGTGCGCTATGAGAGGAAAATATTAAAGCGGCGGGCACTAAGCGCCTTTGCGTGGTTACTCGGCGTATGCCGCGATGAGCGCGCAGCGCCATCAAAGCGGCGGGGCGTTTCCTCAATATCATTGTCCTCCACTGAACACAACACGCACGCATGCTTTGCGTTCCGAGAAGCTGGCGCAAGTCCTACATCTTCAAAGCGAGCAAAAGGCCGACCTACCCCCTGCTCTTATAGAGGCACATGCGGAGGAATCAATTTACTTATGGGTGAGAGCGCTCCTGCGTTGTTCAGCTCTACACAGGCGGCGACTAGCAAGTCAGATTGACTAAAATTTGCATTTCGCTATCTCTCTAGCAAAACAAAATAGAACGTAAATATTAATATAGCTACCTACGAACCCCCGCAACATTAAGACATTTCTCCCTCGCGAGAAGACAATCAACAGGCTCACAATAAGTCAAGAATGTCTGGAATCGCGTGCGTCATGCATGGTGTCCTTGAATCTGAAGCGCTCCTCCGTGCCGACGAAGCCCTACGGCCGCAGGATCAAAGGGACGTGAACTTGATGCTGCTTCACGCAAATAAGGTGCGCAATACTTCATGATGAAAGGCGTGTTTGACCAATCTCCTGGCGGTTGCTCTTGTTGAGCGACAAGAGCCTTACTGCGAGTCAGGTCCTGTTGCGCCTGCAGACTACCCTGCATTGGAGTGGTTGGAGAGCCGGGACTATCGCATCTTACGGAGTTAACTCCCATCCTGATCCAGTATGGGCCGTCTTCCCCTCCATCGGCTTCGTCGTCGGATCCGAGCTGTCTTCTTGCTTCTCGCGGCACTTTGCTCTTGTCATGCTTAAGCAGAGTAGATGTAGAGTCCTGAACATATGTCATATGAGTCCATTTGAAGAGTAATTCAAAGAATGGGACTTACAATGACGTCTTTCTCAAGGGCCAAGACAAGCTTCAGCAACGTCTTTATTCTCCTCAGCAGCCTTTCTTCTTCTTCAGCATCCCTCTCACTGTCGCTACTCAGTTCTTTTACCCCTTGGCGATACTGCCTATAGTAGATAGTGAAGCTTAATGACAGATGAGAGTCCCATCCTCAACCAAAAATGAATATCAACAACTACGAACCCTCGAATCTCGCCCAGAAGATCTTGCGGTCCCTTCACCTCAGCCAGAGATGCAATAGCATCCAAATTGCCAAGCCCCTCTCGCTCGGCACGGGCGCAGACCTCTTCAATCTCCCTCTGCATAGCTTGCAGTAGCTTTTGTATCTGCCTCAGCTTGACGTTAGCGAGCGAGTCTTCATCATCATCTGCATGAGACGGCTCGGATTGGATCTGTTCCGGTGCGGGCGTAGTCTCTCTTGTGGTCCTTGAGACAGTAAAGTTGTACGCGTATATCCACGACTGAATTAATGCCGATCTGAGTCCTCCGCTGGCACTGGAAGGCTCTGGCTCAGGTTGCATGCGGTCTATAGACCTGTAAGGCTGAGCCAAGGAAGAAGTCAACAGGGCAGTCCAAACTACCGCATCATTATGACAGCGTACCGATTACAAATATACAAATATCCAGGGAACCAACGACTCTCAAGGCCTCCACCGCTATGCGCGGTACGGCGGTCGGCACGGCAGGGAACAGGGTGTAGAGTAGGGTGTAGTGAAAAGAGCGGCGTGAAGAATTCACTGAAGGAGTGACGACGAGAAAGTTCAGAAGATCGAGAGGCCGATTCGCACTAGCGGTAGCTCGTCATTAGCCAATTCTTCCGACCGCCCCGTCCGGTCAAAGTTGGATAGGTGACTGGAGACTCCAGTCGCTCAAGTGCCGAGTGATGTTGGGTTACGAGTAGCATGGCATCGGCCCCGGCCCCCCGCCGCCCAGACAAGACAAAAGTTGCCATAAAACCTCAGGAATACAATGCGCTGGACGTCCCGGTGACTTTCAAGAGGGAGGTGCCTGATAGCGGTGAGAGCTTTGGGCGCCAATTTACGTGTTTCTTGGGACGACGTTGTTGGTCCGCGGGAGACATTATGTCAGCAATCTCGGCACGAGTTCGTGTACTCAGGCTTTTGCCGCATGGCCAACTCAACACCCGTTCTCTTCACCACCGCCATGTCTCGTGCGACTAGCCCCACTAGCTCTGACGAAGATAACGATGAGTTAGCTGCTGAATTCTCTCGCGTTGCAGCAACCCTTTCGAAGCACGAGCTGCGGTGGCGAGACCGTCAGCAATTTCTCGAGGCAAAGGGATACATGCTGCGACCTCGGTATCATCCTGAGTGGGTCCCCTCTTGGTACAGCAATGGTCGCAGCCCTGACGATTGCGAGGACTTCTGTCCCCTACCCGTGAGTCTCTTGCTCGCATTTGAGGTGTGCACTCTGACGTGCGCGTAGTTCCGACCAAATCTCGTTGACGCGAGACGAATGTCTGACAACCAACTGGTCTACATCAAGCGTGTTCGGACAGGTCTGCACGAGCAGTCGATAGCAATGATGTTCTCTGATCCAGCCATCCGCGACGACCCCAAGAACCACTGTGTACCAATACTCGACCTCTTCAGGGACGACCGCGACGAGACCATCTCTTACATAGTCATGCCGTTCCTAAGACTCACGGATGATCCTCCCTTCCAATACGTAAACGATGTTGTGGAGTTCGTGGATCAGATTCTGGAGGTAACTAGGATTTCATTCAACCAGCCATCTCTTGACTTAATTGGAACAAACGCAGGGACTGTTGTTCATGCATCGGTTCGGAGTTGCACATAGGTACGACTTTGCCGAGCTGTTGAATTCTCATCTCATATGCCTTCATCTAGGGACTGTGCCGGCAAGAATTTGATGATGGATGCAACAGCGATGTATCCTAAGGGCTTTCATCCGGTACAGACAGATCTTCTGCATGACTTGGAGCATACTGCCCCTGTCATTGCTCGACTTGGAGTCTGGCCTCCAGTCAAGTACTACTTCGTCGATTTTGGCATTGCGGTCCGGATACCACCAGAGGTCCACCCGAAGCTGGCAACAGGAGAAGATGGCATAGATCAAGAGGTTCCGGAGCTGTCAGCCACGATCCCATACAACCCATTCAAAGTGGACATCTTTGTGGTGGGCAACGTTTTCCGCAAAGAAATTCATGCGGTGCGTTTCCAGTATGTCCAGAGCTTTGGGCGAGTGCTCATCGCCCACTTGTAGAAATTCTCCAACGTCAACTTTTTGAAGCCGTTGATCAAGTCTATGACGCGCCGCGACCCCAGTCAACGTCCGGATGCTAATGCGGCACTGCAGCACTGGCAGAAGATTCGTGGCGGGATTTGCTTCGTCCATCGTGGCTACCGTTTGCGTGACGCAGATTCGAGCCAGGAGGCGATAACATTTGACGTTGTTGCTTTTCTGAAGCTTGGTATGATCCTCTCGAGAAGATTTCTATTCTGGACCACAAGATGGCTGCAGATATTGAGCCATCTTGGCTGCTGAGCCGTCTATCGTCCAGATCTGTATCGTCCACTTCGCTCTTTCTTCGACAATGCTTTATTTGCCTTTTGTTTCTGCCATACATCAATTTCTACTATACATCTACTCCGTTGTTTGTAAATTGCTAGGATTCTACAGGCCCAACTCCGAATGCGTTGATACAGTTAGTCTCACTGAATTGGACCGTGGCTATGCATGTATTATGCTAGTGGTAAATGCTGGCAAGTGAGTAGGCTACAAAGCAAGGTCCCGCAGTACCAAAAGGCACAGCAATTCTACTGTGGCGTCTGTGAGCCAAGGTCCCTGGGACGGCAGGGACGAACGTTGGGACCAGCCTCAGGTGGATGATGTGTCACACTCTCAGACGGGGAAGGTTCATTGAGGGAGCTGTTTCCAGACATTGAGGCCAGCATGACCGGGAGTGTGCGCTCCGTCTTACTCAGCCTTATACACAAAAGCGTTCGTCGTTAGGACAAAAGCGTAGAAGTGTAGCCGTCCACGGCATCGGATACGCGTTGCGTGACATCGGTACATGTGGCGAAGAAGATAGATTTGACGTACTCCCAAAACATGAGGAATTGACTTCCAAAGCCGACAAGGTTTGGATTGAGCCTCCACTGCCCACCGCCAGCGGCGCTACTGCAGAAGGCGAATTATCGTGTGGTCGTTCTTGTGATGTAGATGTAGAAGCCCTGAGCCCTGAGCCGGCATGGCGGTGGGGCATCTATCAGCTGGTGTCAAACGCCAGTACAATAAATGAGCTTCTGAGAATACACCAGGGCCTGAATGCTGGCTACACGGCCCAAAAGCACGCCCCGCCTGGGACCGCAGCTCGTGCATGAGAATATCCGCGGCAAAGACGCGCATCGCTCTGAATCGGAGAGAAAACTTGGGTACGGGTAAAATCATACAGCTTGGCGGTATTGCCCCATAATCCTCTGTGCTTCCCGTGAACGATGCAAATGCTGACGTCATCTCTGTACGGTAGGGCGGTTAGTGATAGTAGTACAAGCGCACTGCATGGTAACGACTCACCGGAATGTTTCCTTAGTACACGAGAAGCGCCAGATACAGGTGCAGTGCGACCCTGCCTTGCAAACAATAGGACGCTCCGTGATGTGAAAATCTAAACCACACACTCAGATCAGAACGCACGCCCTTGACGGCAGTGTACCGCCTCGAACCGTAAACCGGGTACGAGATGGCTTAGTTTGGGCTTAGTAGAGGACAGTCGGCAGTGCGCTTTGATGTTCTTCGTTGCCCACGAGACATAATCTTAGAACAGGTCCCGAGTTCCCAGCAACCGGCCACGAGCTGCTCAGAATTCTGGGAACAGTGATGTACAGCCAGACTTGGAAATTCGGCACTCAAGAGTCAAGCTGCTGGAAAGCAGTTGTCCTGAGGCGCAGTGAGAAGGTATCAGTCTTAATATGATACGACGACGTACCCAAATACGCTCCAACAACGCTCTGATGTTCTCCAAGAAATGTCGCGGAGACCGGTAGGCTGTGCGAGCCCTGAGCTCCCAGTAGTGTTCGGCCATGACTCACGATTCACGCCATTCCTTTATCACGATTTTTAGATACGGGCCACTCGGACCATGCAGTGGGTACAAAGCGTTCGAAATGTAACGATGAGAGTGTATCGATGAGCAGGAAGTCAGTTGTCGGACCCTGATTGTGAGGGCGTGTGAGTGACGCGACAGTGAACTCCTGCCTTTTGCAAGGTTGACAAAATATGACGAGAAACCTTTCGTGGTCCGGAGCATAAAGGAAGTGAGGCTTGGTCGTAGACAACTACGTCGCAGCTGGCTGAACGACGAGTCTCAAAGCGCGCTATAGGAGATTGTTTGTGCGTTGTTTGTAACTATGGACGGCTTATATAATGGACTCTCACGGGAGATCTGCGCGATTATCCCCAGGATGACTGCTACTCGCAATTCACAGCAGCATTCCACAAAATCATCGCTGGAATAATGAGAGAACTCTCCGATATAACGCAGAGTACTGTACAATGCGCTGAGGACTGCCGGAGCGAATAGGATGGTAGCGCCGTATCAGGCGCCCAAATCAACGGGAAGCTCCGATAGCTCCGAGCGGCGGGAGGCGGGAGTCGGCCTCGCCTTGAAGCAATCATCACGATTGCTTTGCAGCTGAGTTAGACGTCATAAGCAATGTGCTCGACGCCTCACTTATGCATAGAATTCTGATGGCTTCTGTAAAGTGTACACATGCTCCCGACAGGTGGTGGTCAGCAGCTCTGAAGGCGTAGCGGGTATATTCTCAGCATTGGACGATGATCTAGCACATTGCGCTTCTCTCTAAAACATGTGGACAGGTAACTCTGTGTGAAACAATGCTGTAGACACTCAGCATGCTATGTTCAAGCTGTGGTTGTCCCTCCTGCATCTACTATTCTGGAGCCACGGCCGTCGCCGCCGATGTACGAGGAATGTACTGGTGCATTCTGTACCACGTTGATGACGGTCTTTGAGGCCAGTGGATATGTGCGCATGTTCCGTCATAGGCTACTTATCTTCGTAATCAATACGCTGTCTCTTCCAGGCCGCGGGCCCGGTAGACCAACCTCCACGGATTGCGGACATACCCGTTGGCCAACAAGAAGGCACTCACCATACCTCGTCTCCAGACCGCTGGTGTCTAGGAAAACTCTCGGACAACCAGCCACCCCTCCCTCTCGCTATAGTGGAGCGTTTCTCCGGTAGCCTGAGCTTCTTCTGCTACCGCATTTCAAGACATGTCTGAATTGTCTTGGATCCTTCGCGACGACTGCCACCACAGAGACGTAACTGTCGTACAATGTCCTTGGAGGGTCCACTGTGAGCAGCTCCAAAGAACTGATCGTCCGTGAGGACGCAGCAGAGGTGGATGTAACGCACCACGAAGCTATAGCTGTGTCGGAGGGCCGGCTGTCTTGATGCCTGACGCAGGTCTAAACATCGAAATGGCTATCCTGTCACAGGGCTGGGACCAGTAACTTGTAAATGCAGAATTCCAAGTCGCGCAGTCGGCTGGAGTCTTGTGGTACACATACGGAGGTACCAGTTGAGACGAGGTACGACGGTGCCAGTATGGACCAGAGATGCATAATAATTCAATACTAATCCGAAGGCTGTGAAGCGAGGCTGATAGCGAGGAGTATCAGCATAGCAGGGGAGCCCTGAATGAGGACTGGTAAGAGTTGGATGTGGGAGTCGGGAGCGCGGCACACTGCCAGCGCACTGGCGAGCTTCCGTAGCGCTGCTCGCGGCCAGGCGGTTACCTGCTGCCGTACATCGACTCGCGTACACTTTGCATACACCCCATGCATGCCTGTCCTTTCGGGACTTTGCCGTCCAAGCCTCTGCGCCAGCAAGCAACTTGGCTGCCGTGTTGAAGGAATGTTCAGCAGCTCATTGTTAGCAGCAGCATTGTCGAGGACGCTTACGGAGCGTATTGTATCCTGTGCCTTGCAGAGTCGTGGTGTCTGCCACCCGTACAAGGACGTCGGTTGATGTTTGCCATTACGGGGACCAGGGACTAACGCAGGATAGTACCTCTTGCACTTGCACACCAGTTGATAGCAAGCACGGCTGTCGTGCTGACCAACTGCTGACCGTCGACCATTCAATGGTGTCTCATGTTCCAAATTCCTCTATCTGTGTCACTTGCTTCTATACAGTACTGTCAGTCGGAGCTAAACTAGGCACGGCTCGTTGTTACATATATGACACCCACAGGGCGGATGTGTCAAACCATTGCTGAGGAATACAAGACCTCTTTGTTGCACGCTGCAGACTGACTGCGATGAGGTGAATTCCTGCCTTGTACTGTGGAATGAAAACGTCTCAGCCGCACGCGTTCCAAGGGATGATGAGCTATGCTGGCAGCGTCGCTTCCCTCCATTTGCTCGGCTGTTAGAGTTTCTGCAACAAGATCATGCGTGTCAGTGCCAGTGAAGGAGCAGCAGTGACAATCCACAACGCACCATGTGTACAAGGGATCCAGGCGATACTCCTCGGTCGCCGCCATCCTCACGCCGGTATGAGAAGCCAAGTGCTGCCACGCAGCGGACCCTCAGCCTGAACTTCCCCGTCTAAGCAACGTGTGGCGCGCATTCATTCGCCAGACAAGGGCAGGGAGATATGACCGAGATTCGATGAGATGGATTGGTCGGAGATTCCAGCTTTCTTGCGTGAAGTGAGTCGTTTTTGCGCCCACGAGGCGTACATCGTCTTGTAATAGCTGCGGTGTCTATGAGGTGACATCCCCACATAGGTGCCAGACGAAGAGACTCATGTTGCGCTTTGGTGATGACACATGCCAGCGCTTAGTCAAAGCACGCGACAATCATGCGATGATCTCTTATCGGAAACTGTTTGGCATCTGTTTACCCATGTGTTCCTCTTATCTAATCAGGTCCCACGCTTTGACACCAAAGCAACGGCTTTGCAGAACGCATCCATGAAACATGACAAGATATCTCTACCAAGTACCCCTAGTACCTGCGGCGTAAAACGGAACATATCACATCCATACAACTACTGCTAGCAAAGTGCAGCGAGCTCGATGCCGATTATATATGGCCAGGGCGCTGCTCGAGCACTGCCACTTGGCGAACGACTTCTTCAGCTGTAGGCCGAAGACCTGGATCGGCAGCCCACAGTCCTTGTAGAGTATTCCACAAGACATCGGATATACCTTCCGATCTAGCGGGCCGCACAGGATTCAAAGGCTTCGTAATCTCATCAATGAACGTCCCGATAGACAGGTCGTCCTCAGTACGGTCAGGATAAGGGGCGGTTTTACGAGAGTAAAGCTGAAGTCGCTCATTGTCAGCCAGCGCAGGCGACGGACGAAATTCAACCGCGGACTGACCTCGATGCACACATGCGAGAACGAGTACACGTCGGCGGCTTTGGTCGGTCGAAGCTTCTTCCCATTCACAGGACGGAGCATTTCGGGGGCCGCCCACTGGTAATTCCCTGTACGAAACGAGGCGTAGTTTTGGCTATGACCGTTCACGTAGACCGACAACCCAAAGTCGGTAACTTTGGCATTCTCATTGTCATCAACGAGAACGTTGGGCTGAAATTGTGCATGTTATAGGCGAAATAAATCGATGTAACAGACGACTTACACCTCGCAAGTCGCCATGAACCATGCCTTCGCTATGCAGATATCTCATGGCCTCGGCTATCTGACAAATCTGACAGCACATTATATCAATGCCGTCCCTTGCGCTGGCAAAATCCAAACACCAACGTACCCACTTATTAAACAGCCAGTATGGCTGAGAAAAGCTGTGGAGATGCGCAGTTTTGTTGAGGTACTGGTGCACATTCCCATTATTGAGCCATAGACTGATAACAGAGAGCGAGTTGAGTTCATTAGGAACCCCGGAGATGACGTGGATATTCGGATGTTCAAGGGTGCGACAGGTCAGTATCTCCAGGTACATATTCTACAAAAGAAATGTTAGAGACAGTCTGTATAGAGTCACTCAATGCGGGATCCCACCTGCTTCCGCTTGCGCAACTCCTCGGGACCGGCGAACAACCGAAGCTCCTTGATCGCGACGACACGCTTGTCGTTGTTACCTCGGTCCCATATTCCCTTGTACACATCCGCGAAGCCACCGATTGCTACGGGAAGTGGAGGCTCCTTACTGGGCTGGTAGTACTTGACATTGCTGACCATCAACGACTGGGGCAGCCGGCCTGATCGTTGAGCGAGATGTGTGATGAGGCGGCGTACAGCATCCCGGGACTCGCATGTCTGACTGACGGCGAATTCCTGTCGGTATCGTAGCTGTAATACGAGCCAAATCATCTAAGAGTGGCAATCACTCACCTGCTCAAGCCAGGTGTAAGCCTTTTGTACCGCGGGTCCTAGCAAGCACTCAAAAGTACTCGTGTATGGACCTCGCGAGACGCCCTGAGCCTCCTCCGCAAGAGAGTGCTCGTAGAGGAAGCTGAGTATTCCGTCCAAGTTGACCGGCAACGGGGAAGGTTGTGCGATCCGAAGATGCGATGCATGTCGTATGCGAGACTGATGAAGTCGTACTGAATCTCTTGACAGTCCCTGATGGCTTCTTGATATATCGCTCTGGCCTCTACCGACAGTGCCTTCCGGGTAGCCCAGAATTCCCAGCTTCTCCATGTCGAAGCTGGGCTTGCGCAGTAAGTGAGAGAGTGCGGGTAAAGAATTAATAAACTGACCATAATCAGTCTCAGCCCATTGATATACAAGGACAATACCACGAGCGGTGCTTGCAATGAGACGTGTAATGAGGTTCTTGGCTCTAGGATGAGCGGCCTCCTTCCGCTTGGCGCATCTTGCTAGGTACTGTGCGACAAACTCCAGTTGCCAGTGGATTTGAAGAATCACGTCTTCCAGGGCGTTATCCTGAGCAACCATGATCGAGCCCACTGTTCTATGGGCTTGCCGGGTATTTTCGGATAGCTTCTCTTGGACTACTCGCGGAAGCTCCGCACGCCACAACTGCCAAAGCGCGGCTAAAAGTGTGCGGGAGGTCGTCTGCGAAGTGAATGTTTAGATCATGCCACCAACACACAATGGCTCCGATGAGAGCCCTTACGTAGAATTGCTTCGACTCAGGGCTCACGTAGTCATAGATAACGGGCAAGCGGTTTATGATGGTCCGGATGTACTCCGTTACAGGCACGATAGTTGGGATCTTCAGCTGCAGTCTTGTAAAGTCCAGTGTCGGTATGCTGATGAGCAGGGCGGCTTGGAGAAAGCCCATTGGTTTCGCTTTCCCTGGTAGTGTCACTGGGCATTCTCCTCCGCCTTGAACATTGCTTAGTGATAAGCGTTGGGTAGTAGCACAATCTTATTCTTCATACCTATGAGAAGATCCACGAGTTTGATGCGAACCTCCGAACACAATTTTGTAGCTTGTTGAAGCATTGACCTAAAGTGGACGGTTACGACGAAGGTTATGCTGTACACTGCGGGCGAGATAACGCTGCCGAAAAGGAAGAAGAAAAAGCAAAAGAAACGAAAGGTCGGTGAGTCACGAGCATCGAACATCCGCAGATCGGCAACGTACATCTGGGAGGCAGGTTCTGTCTTGGTCACCCAGCGGTAAACGGAGTCACCATGAGGGGCGAGTGGCTCTGATTGGTAGACCGAATTGTCGCCAATGCGTATGGTGATGGAAGCAGAGTCAGACGACCTGTGTGTAAGGTTGAGGTGCAAGTCTACATATGCGATGTTAAGTGATACGAAGGCTGCGCTTGAGCCAGCAGGTTGCGCCGATTGTGGACGTGCACGTACAGCTTATTTCAACAGGCAACTTGGGGAGATTCTTGAGAATCTTCTCCGGGGATGTACTTCAACGCACGCTGTCAGAGACGAGTCGCTCGACGACGCAGCGAGGAGACATACAGAGACATGAAGCCCGCAGAAGTGATGGAGAGTAACTATTAGAGCTCTGGGGATATTGTGTCCCCGCAACTAGAGACCTCAAGTATCTGGTGTTGGATGGACTCGAATGGAGGTCTGGCGGTACATATATATGCGGGACCGGCGTGTAATGCTTGAACTTCCAGAGTTTCCTTGTTGGAGCATGTATCATTCTAGCAGGTGGAGAGGTCGGCACCAGAGCTCTGCACATTCGGCACAAATCAATGTCCTGCCAGCGGGGCGAAGAAGACGCAAAGGTCCTTGTACTCACCGACAGTTCGGGTAGCGAAGGCAAGCTGGGACGTTCTCTCGCGTAACACCTGCTTCATTTGCGAAACATAGCCGTCGGATTGCAGTGCCGTGCCATTCTTCGCAAAGCAGTAAGTGTGGTCGGGTAGCTAGAGGCGATAGCACGGTGCGATGGTGAATGCAAAGTGGCTCTGAGCCTGCGAAGCGACCGTACGCATGAGCGTGTCTGTTTACGCCCATTTTGCCTCGGCGGCTACATTGCCTCAGATCTCAGACCGCAGGCCTCATGCTCAACGCTCAATCTCATTCGCGTCGAGAACTAGTTCGGATGCCGTCAATGAAGGAACTCGGTATTACCGAAGCATGTCATGTAAAGTATACTGGAAAGAATAAAAGTACAGGCTGTAAAGTATACAGAACGCAGTGAATGAATGTCGTTATGATCTTTGCTGAGCGAGTGACGAGGCAATTTTCTAGAGCTCAAAGCAGTGCATCGGATGTGACACGGCACAGCCCATTTACCTCAGCTCTTCGTCTGCGGCTTAGCATAGACTTTCTTCGAGTTGTAAACAACAACCAGCGTAGTTCGCTACAACAGCGTATACGCAGTGAGCTGTAGGAGGCGATGGTATGCAAAAGGACAAGGGACGTACCAGATAGTCCTTCTCAAGCTCTTTGACGTCTCCCTTCAGCTCCATTATGCTATTGTAAAGTGCTTTGCCATCTTGGGAGTTGGCCAGCTGGTACTTCGACGGAAAATACTCCTCCAGCTTGAGCTTGTACAGAGCCCAAAGCTCGTGGCACCTACGTAGAAGTCTTTAGAATTGGCATGTGGTGCAAACCAATTAAATACACACGCGGACCATGTCTCCCGCAGGTCATCAACCTCTCGACAAGGGATCGCTCCTTGCGGTGCACCCCTACCGCACTTCACTAGATCAGCGGCTTGACGTTTCTCTAACAGCTCTAGGCCATCGTGAATATCCTTTAGCTGGTCTAGCATCTTGCTAAAGGCATCATTGGGGTTTTCAAGACACCACGCTTGGATGACAGCGTAGCCCTTCTTCACTGTCGTGTACGTTCCCACCACCGCAGTGCATAACGCCATAATCTGCGCAGGGGAGAAAGTTTGCACAATCTGGAGGCTATTGGACGCCTGCTGCACAAGCATGATATCCATAACGACGAGTACAGTCTGTAATCTGCACGCGCCATGAGCGATCTCGGTGAATATAGCGAGTGTATAAGGAGGAGGCACTCACCGAGAGAAAAACGAGTGTGGGTACGACAGAGGCCCGCCTCAGCGTAGGTGAAAACCAGTGGTAGGAACAGCGAGCCTGCTCAGGTTGTTTCCAGCTGCTTGAGACTTCTGGGCAGAGCGCGGATGAGGGGGATGTGAACCTAGATGTGATTCATGCATATCCGAAATTTGGAAGAACGGCGTCTTCGGTCTCCAAAATGGTACCATCAATGATCCCGAATGCGTGGCATGCACTGCAGGGCAATGTCGACCCCGTGCAATAGCCAACAATAGCGGTGACACCAGGTCGCCAGGGAGCCCGGCGTACCGCTGAGATGCATGAGGAAAAACAAGGACACCGGTGTGATGTGACGTGTAAGCTCAGCGTAATCGGCACCGTGTTATCGCTGTCTTGGTTAGCCGATGTTGCTGGAGGTCATCCTTGTAAGCCAAAGCAGAAATTGAGCGCGGAAGAGAAAGAGAGGGCATGCTTGTCGTAGACGCCTGTGTTGCGCGGAGCGCTTTTGGTTTGTTTGGTTGGGTGTCGTGTATATTACGTAACCTCCTGAACAATGCTTCACGAGCTGTTTGCGACTGCTTCATTGCTCCCCATTGCTTGCAACCAGCACTGGTGTCACGATTATCCTCCATCGCCACTTTCGAACCCTCACCACCTGCTAAGCATGAGCGAACCAGAATCCAACGCTGAAAGACTGCGTCGCCTGAGCCAAGTAGTCTCAGCCCGCGGCGCGAAGCTCACCGCGTCGGAGCAGGAGTGGAGGGATAAGGGCCCCTTCCTGGAAACGCACGGGTATCGACTTCGCCCTCGCTATCGCCTGGGATGGACCCCTCTTGGAAGGACACCGACTCACGGATTGAAGAACATGAGGACTTCATTCGCATTCGCGTAGGTCATAGGCCTCACCCTCAGCGTAGTATACTAATAACTACAAAGCTAGGTAAATTGATAGACGCGACTCGTGTCGAAGATGGTCAGCTCGTGTTCATCAAGCGTGTTACCACCGGTGACGAAGAAACGCGAATTGCGTCCATGCTATCGAGCGTGTCGCTTCGCACAGACCCTCGAAATCACTGCGTTCCAGTGATAGAGGTGATACAGGACGACGTTGATCCAAACACTTCGTATCTCGTCATGCCTTGCTTGCGCTTGATGGATGATCCTCCGTTCGAGGTTGTGGAAGAAATTGTGGAGTTTACAGACCAAATCCTCGAGGTACGTACATCAGTCTACGTTTCTCGGCTAGTCTCACAACCGGTCAGGGTCTTGCCTTCATTCATGAACAAGGTATAGCTCATAGGTATGTTCGCGTCACCAAGCCGACGTATGTCAACTAACCTATCGACAGGGACTGCACCCAGAAAAACCTTATGATGGATGCGAATGCGCTATACCCTCAAGGCTTTCATCCCGTCAGAACTCGTTATCTACCGGACATGAGTAGCCTGTCGCCGCATCTGTCGAGAACGCAAGCCAAAGTGAAATACTATTTTGTGGACTTCGGCATCTCCGTGCACATACCCCCGGACGTACACCCAAACTCAGTCACCGGTAACTTTGGTCGGGACAGGGAGGTCCCTGAGCTATCCGAAACGACGCCCTATGATCCATTTAAAGTGGATATCTTTATCATCGGAAACGTGTTCAGAGTCGAGTTTCTGCAGGTATGTACATGGCCATTTTTCGTAGCATGCGCTCACGCGCTAGCAGAAATTCTCGAATGTGAAATTCCTCGAGCCTTTAGCAAGAGCCATGACTGCCCAGGATCCGAATGAACGGCCGGACGTCGCCGAAGTGCTGAGGCACTGGCAGAAGATCAGGGCTGGCATATCGCGCCTTCATCGCGTGAGCAGGCTTCGCAAGCAGGACGAGGTTTGGGCGCAGTCCGCGGTCTTGGACGTATTCTCCTTCCTCAGACTCGGGATGTGGATATCTTCCGGTGTGTTCCTTCGTGTTCTTCAGATTCTGGAGGTTCTACGTGGCTCAGGACGATCTTAGGGCGTTGAGCGCTAATTGCTTTGCATTCATTACCCCATCTCTACGCTTGTCCTGTACAATTGCGGCATCTTGCATACCTCACAGATATCTCAGTAGCTCCTCGTAGCATCAGTTTATGGATACATGTAGTTGTTATATCCAACCGGACTCCAAAAATGTAATACATTGTGTGTGCTTTCTACTGCGACTCAGAGTGAAGGACTTAGGCCCTCGCAATCTGCGCGTACCGGCCTTCGGAGCTGCCCCAACGTCCAGTGGGAGCGTCTGCGCATCCCATCATCTTGACTTCTGTCGCTAAGACCACAGAAATTGTCAGCGTCGAATAGTGCACGTCAGAAGCTGGCGTCACCGCTATAAGTCAGAATATCCGCGACCAGCGTTACTAGCGACGACATGCCGTCTAAGTGCGTGGGGCCAGGGCAGCGAGGACGATGGCTGGGAGACTAAAACCAACACGAGGCCGAGATTGCGACGGCGCAACAGAAGGCGTTCTCCACATTGCAGGCGTTGACGGCACAGCAGGTCGTGCTAACGAGAGTCTGCGCTACCCACTCGCGTTTAGGTAGTATGCCGTGCGAGTTTCTGTCTGGTGCGCCTGCTGAAGGGGATCAGATGGCGACGTCGCTGTGTATGCACCGCAAACCCTGCAGGCTAATACAACATTGCCGGAGAAAACGCGAGGGCATCCCGCCACTGCAGGAACAGGTGCAGCAGCCAGGGCATGGTTTTGGGACCGCTGGCCTTGACTTTGAACATGAGAATGAGTCTTCGGTAAACGACCTCGGTATTGATTCGACCTCTGAAATGTCCGCTGGACAGACAACGAAAGGAGCGAGGGTGTAGGAGACGCGTGAAGAGCTACGCGACCTTTTAGTAGTGGATCGGATAAACAATGCAAAGCACCTACGGTATTCGAGAGCTTGGAGCACGAGCCGGACTGGGACGCCTTTGCGTTCGAGAAAGCGGCCGTGGATCCCGAGAGTCCCGTGCCAATATTCATCGAGGAGGCAATTATACAGGAGTCGAGAAGTATGGCGATGCAGGAGAGTATAACCTTCGTGAGGATGGGAATGCTGATGTCGTTAGGGATGTTTTCTCGCATTGCGCGGGCATTCCGGGCTGGACCTGGGTCCGGCAGAGAACGGCGATGTGGCAGCGAGGATGTGATTCCCAATGAGTAGACATTACGGATTGTAGGTGGCTGGATAAGAGTCGTCGCAAACCCTCGGTATACTGAAGGGTCGCTTTTGGAGCTCGGAGGGCCGCAAGTGCGCGAGAGGCAGTGGTAGTGTCAGAGCGAGATGTTCGGCATGTACGCACCATAAACCCATATTGTGTTCTCCGAATGTCCCTTAGAATGAAATTCTCCGAGTTTGATCACCATTCCGGTCGTCGGATTGTCGGGTTTCCTGCAGGCTGAAGTGACCCCCAAGCGAGAACTGTGCAGCATTGACTCGCTACGACTGTACATTGCATGTGTTGCGATGACAAGCATTGGGCGGCGGTCCAAGGCGGCGGAACATAAGACCAGGGTGGGTGGGTATGGTAGCAGCAGAGTAACAGGTCGAAGTCACCGGTTGCAGCGCTTGCAGAGCTGTGTTCCCGGGACAACGGCTTCGGCGCCAAATGTGGACGCCCAGCAAAGCGGCGGCGCCGCGTGCTCGGAAGGCGGGCGTCGGTCGCGGCCGCCGGCTCTGGCGCAAAGCCATCCACACAGACGATCATCGATGAGTGTTCTGCACAGCTGAAGCGGAAACACGTGAGCTCAATTTCAGGAGCCCTTATTCTCCCGCATAATACACCCGCCTCAGCCTCCATCGTTTCTGGCATGTCTGTGAACCAGAGCGAGGCTATTTCCACATTCGGAGATGTCGTGATAAGCTCTACTTGATCGGTTTCATTCTCCACCAAAGTGCAGTTTGGGCTGCACGTAAGCTTCATATTGGAGGATACAACTTTTTAATAAGTATTCCCCTTCATAGTCTGGCTTGCGATGAGAAGCGGTCGTGCTACAAGAGACAGCCGGTTCGAATTCCAATATCGTTGACTAACTGATAAGATAAGATATATACACTACGGCGCCCGCCTCCGCAGCCTTCCAGAGTCAGTCGCCGGCATGAATGGCCGCCACACCTCGCCGATAGTCTCTGTTTACCAGCACATGTCTGCCAAAATGTCCGACACAGAACTCAGTAACCAGCCTTTACGCGCTGCCGACGACGGTCCTGCCAAAACGGGTGCTACTCTACTGCAACACGAAACGTACTGGCGGAACAGGCAGCCATTCCTTGCTATCCGAGGATACACATTGCGTCCAAGATACCACCCGCAGTGGAGGCCTTCTTGGGAAACAGATCTCAACACTACCCCAATGCAGTCCGAGGAATTTTGGCCTTTACTGGTTGGTACGTCAATCAGCCCTTGCGTATCTACGTTTATGGCTCGTCGCAGAACCCAGGCGTCATTGATGCGACCCGCGATGAGGACGGCAGCCTTGTTTGCTTAAAGCGAGTGCGCACGGGGGATATTGAGTTACAGGTCGCCACATTGCTCTCTCGTCCGGAGGTTCGCGAGGATCCTCGAAACCACTGCATCCCTATTCTCGACACGTTCACGGACGAAGAGAACGAAAGTATCTCGTATATAGTCATGCCCTATCTCAGAGAGGCGATGGATCCGCCGCTTGAAACTGTTGGCGATGTCATAGACTTCGTGGATCAAGTGTTGGAGGTAACCGTATGGCGTAGTCGCCAATACAGCTGCTAATAACATTCAGTAGGGTCTGGCATTCATGCACGAAAATCATGTTGCGCATCGGTATGTCAATATGGTATTGCCTCTGCACTACGGCTGACACGAACGCAGTGATTGCGCACGCTCTAATATTTTTGTCGAGGCTAATGCACTCTATCCTAAGGGGTACCACCCCGTGTTTAATAACAAAACCCGAAACTACCGATCTGCAGCCCAGCCACTGTCCAGAGCAGCTGTCCCTGGTTCATCGAAGTACTACTTGGCAGACTTCAACCTTTCCGTAATAGCCTCACCGGGTACTCCGCGACTAGCCGTTGGGGACGTGGGCGCAGATCGTGAGGTTCCCGAACTGTCTGACCGGGTCCCATACGACCCCTTCAGAATGGACGTTTTCATCCTCGGCAACGTATTCCGACGACATATTTACGAGGTGAGTATCTAGTGTCGTCAACGTGTTGTGTGCTTACTGTCTGCTCAGAAATATTTCCGCGTGGACTTTCTGCGTCCACTTATCAAGGCGATGACTCAGCAGGATCCTCGTGCTCGCCCTACTTCTGCCGTCGCATTACAGCAGTGGCGTCGGATCCGCACGCAGATTGTGGCATCGCAGCGAGTCTTTCGACTCCGAGAACGAAACGAAGGCGTCATGACATCGTTAGTATCGGATATCCTCTATTTGTTCCGTATCAGCTTCATATTTGCCGCAAGGTTGTTGAGCTGGTCTTCGGACTGGATTACGTCGGTGTTTTCGGGGTAGCTCCTACTGTCTCTCACTCTGTCCTGATCATAAAAGCAGCCAGCAGCCCGTTACAATGTCAAGACTATGTTTCTTTTCTGATGAGTACGCCAATTATTCCCTGCTTACGTGCGTTTCCTTGTCTTCTCTGAGTACAAGATTGCAACGATGTCAGGCCCGCTTGCCGAAGACTGGCAGTGGACGGCATTCCACCGCTGTCAGTGGCTCAACGTGGGGAACTTAGGAGGCGAACAAGCGGCGCTGTTGAATACACCCGACGTCCGGTGTCCGGTAAGCTCTGCACTTTGCGTTCTGGCTCATACAGTTAACATCCCCAGTATGGCAGGCTCTAGTGCGTGACCCTTCTGGGATTCGTACATCTATTTCATCCCAGGCTCAAGGCTATGAGCATCAGTCTTCGATTTCATACAAAGATGAGTAGAAACGCCCGCTGTGCATCACATGTGGGATGATTCACTTGCTTCTACAGTCAAAATTTTCATTGCCCACACTGGAAGCCTCCCGCCCATAAGGCTCAGCCCTGCACATCTATCCGTAACAGATTGAGGCCAGTTCATTTGATACATGCACCTGTCTCATGGTGCCACTTTTTCCCGACCGTCCCGCATGTCCCGTCTCTGAAGATCCAGCACCACTGGCTCGACTTACAGCAGGTCCACCTCGTTAAGGTCCCAGCGGGAGCAATACGGTCTAATATTATAGGCTGGGAGCTGACCGGAGTTCCATCGCCATTAAATACTGCCATATAAAGAATCTGTTCTGAGGGTGAAGAAGAATAGAAGGAGACTACGTGAGACAGCCGGCGAAGGCGGTCTGGGACTACAAATCAATGGCTTTGTAGCGCCGTCAGACGGTTTCGAGGCTCATTGCAAGGGCAGCTGTCTTCTTTGCAATACAATAGCGTTGCATCAATGAACCCGATCATCCTGCAATAGCATCAACCGTTCTCATGTCGTGGCTGATATGACTACCTGACTATCTCTGGGGTACCGTGGGCCCGGGTCATGGTAGGTGTCATCGCTGCATTAGGCTACGTCCTATCGTGTACCATTCATATATTACTTGGAAAATCGGGGAAAACATGAATATACCGCACAGTCGAGTAGTTCAAATGCTAGGAATAACGCAGAGCGTTTCGAACAAGACTAAAGTACATCCAGCAAGTAGACACTGCAGCCCGGAATGTACACACGAGTGATGATGACCAAGAGCGGTTCGATTACCCAAAAACCACTCCAAGCCATTCGGAGGACCAGCCTAGGAATCTGCGAGCGAGTATGAAACTTATCCTGTAAAGTGCGACAATATCTAACACCAACGCTTTCAAGGCGCCCTCACCCCGTTCTCTGAGCGGGCGTAGGCGCTGAAGAGCAGATATGTGCCCGCGAATATGCCTCCACTGCTGCAGCGCGGCTTCAGCACTTGGACGAGCACCGGAGTCGTATTGGGTCATCGCATTGATCAGAGGACGTAGAAATTCGACGCGCAAGTATTTCTAGTGAGTGGTATTAGGGGTAAGTACAAGTGCGTAAGTGACGGTAGGGTACCCACGTCATGGAACTTTCGCCGGAACACATTGCCGAGGATAAAAATGTCCATCTTGAAGGGATCGTAAGGAACTTGGTCGGACAGCTCAGGAACTTCAGAGTCCACGCCGACCATCCCGACAGCTAGTGGCGGCGTGCCAGGCGAGACTTTGACGGAAAGGCCGAAGTCAGCGAAGCAATACTTCACCTTCCCTCGGGCAGCTGTCCTTGACAAAGGCTTGGCTTCAGATTGGAAGTTCCGAGTTCTATCTGTTGCAACTGGGTGATAGCCCTCAGGATACAGTGCGTCGGCGTCCATGAATATGTTGCTGAGCGCGCAGTCACTGTCCTACGATAAGCCATAGAAGGCGAGGCAGTGGAAGCTAGCTCACCGATGCGCTACATGATTTTCGTGAATGAAGGCTAGCCCCTGTGAACTATCAGGATCTGTTTCCTCTTAGTACATCCGGAGCGCACCTCAAGGACTTGGTCCGCGAAATCGATAACATCATCCACAGTCTCGAACGGAGGATCCATCGTATGTCTGAGAAACGGCATGACAAGATATGATACACTTGCGTCTTGCTCATCTGAGAACACGTCAAGGATTGGTATGCAGTGGTTTCTCGGGTCTTCGCGCAGCTCAGCTCGAGAGAGAAATGTTGCAATTTGTGATTCGAGATCCCCAGTATGTACACGCTTGATGCATACCAAGCGGCCGTCTTCGTCCCGACTTGCGTCGATGAGGCCGTAGTACTGCGTCCAGTCGTAAGTACCGACTAAAGAAACGGAAAGGGGATTCATACCGGAAAATGTCTGAAATCCTCAAATTTCACAGGCGTCTCATTACGATGAGCCTCCCAAGACGGCGTCCAATTCGGGTGATACCGTGGTCGTAAGGCGTACCCTCGACTTGCGAGGAACGGTTGCCTATCGCGCCAGTAAACCTCATCTTCCATAAGGGAAGCGCCTATGTCACCAAGAGCGACGCCCAGTTGTCGAAATTTGTCCATTGTAGACGGTCCAGATGACGTCCTGAGGGAAGTGTTCTGGTACGGCTAGTATGAAGTGGCAAGGTGTGAAGGCGTAGATTTTGTGCAGACAGCGGTCCTGGGCAATGAGCTGCACCACCAGGCTCGCGCGTTGCACACTGGCTTACGTAACTCAGCCACCACGTGGATGAGCCAAAGCCAAAGCCAAACAAAAGCAAAGCGGCTGGGTTCCCCTCGTCCGCCGACCTTCGTGTCCAAGTGGTTGACTAGCTACAGCCCCATTCGGCACATAGATCGTTAGTTCAAGCTGCGAACAGAACTGCCCTTTTCTTCGGCGCTCCTGCAAAGTTTGCTTACACATGCTTCTCTTTGCGCGTACCTCCCGACCACGGTAACCTCCCAAGTATGGGATGTCTAATGACATGCTGCGTGGCATCACCGATGGATGCTCTGCGTTTCTGGCTGGGATGCAATCCATTGCCGCCAGTGTTGACCTGGTTTATGGTGCCTAGCGACCATGGTGCCGAAATCACGCCAGGAACCCTTCTCTTTTTTTTTTTTTTTTTTGAAGTCTGATATTGTTAACGGGCGTGGGACGAACTGCATGAGCTCCGGTGCTAATAGATCTGTATCTACTGGGTCCGTTTGAGTGTGAATCCGTGTGTCCGTGGTGTCGACTCGCCAGGGCACCCTCCCTGGGATAGGTGCCCTTCTCTTCCCCCTTACGGACAGGAAGGACGGCCTTCGGCACTCTGGCCCGAAAACCCGATGCTCTCAGAAAACGCCCCGCCCAGAGTCAGGTTTAAACCCGAGACTCGAGACCCTACGCACATAGGAAATGAGAAATCCACACCGCGCTACATGTAGGCATATAGCCCTACATAATCTGGATGAGCACCCTTACGGTACTTATATCTCTGTTCCTGCACCCATGCAGGATCAAGCCACATGTTGGCCTTTGGTGGTTTCACTATGACGCGAGTGGGCTTCTGGTACTTTCGCAACCGGTCGATGAACCGGGCCTTTTCCCTTTCAATCCACTCCCTACCCTCGAGCGACTGAAGGTCTTCTTCGATCGCTAAGGTGGTGTCTAGATCCCAACCGGTCTGACAAGGAGCTTCTCCTCAGTATCCTCGTCTATGTCTGGTCCGAACTTCGCTCGGATATTATTGACAGCGTGCCACCCCCACCACTGGTCAAATATTTCGTCGAGTTTGCCCCACTGTCACCTCTTCCTTCTTCCATTCGAAGAAGTGCCGGGCGTGCCGTATGTCCCACGTGAAGTGCGCTAGTCTGCGCATTCTCCCGTGAAGATCTGCTTTGAGAGCGGCAAGGGAGTCCTCCTTCCGGATCCCATTGTGCTCATCATCATATATCTGTTCCCTTAGTTCAAGCCACTTGAAGGTGGCTACCATCGGGTTCAGTCTCGAAGAGGGCAATATCTTCTTCTGTAAATGCGAAGACTCTCCGGCGAGCATCGGCATCATGGATGGTGCCTCGCTCTCCGTATCTCTCCGCTATCTCAAACAATTCCCTATCGGTGAATTGATGGTTTCCTTCTCTGATGAAGCAGCGCGTCCACAGCTTGCAATCATACAAGATATGATCGCGTGTTTCTGCATCTCCGCTGCACCAGCACTGGGCAACCTTCTCCTGATCTGGGAGGTTGATCTTTTGTCTGTACGCTCCATGTAGGAAGTGATTACTTCTGAAGCGTGCGAATCGGGAGAAAGATCTTCTGGTCCTTTCCCATGTTTTTCAGGTACCAGTTCGTGGAATATTTCCACGTGACATTTGCCTGATTATGCTTAGACCCTCTATTCGGGAACTGACTTAGTGTTTTCCACGTTCTTCCGGCAGTACTTTGGATCTCTGTGCATGTTTTTCCACTTTTCGTGGTTAATTCGTCCATGGACTGCAGGGCGATGGATTGCGACACATAATGTGGTTGTGCCTCGTCCTTCGCCCCTTCCCCAGCCAGTTTGTCGACTTCCTCGTTCTGAGGCACGTCAGCGATGGCCAGGGCACCAATTGAGCACAATTTTGTTTCTTGGGCTCTTGTCTAACCATGCACGTGCTAACTTTGCACGTCATGACTGCAACCATCTGGGCATTGCCCTTGTCTGGTTTGAGAATGGATTCGATTGCCCCCATATTGTCTGCGAAGACTTGAATGGTGCTGATACCGTCTGCAGCATCGCTGACAGCTTCTTTGATTCCTTTGGCCAGGGCCATCATCTCCTTATCATACGGAGTTGCTTTCCCACACCTGAAGAAACCTTGTTTTGAGGTGCCGTCATGATCGTACACCTTCCAGCTTGCTCCTGTTCGGAGTTTTTCAAATGACTTTTGTCCTTTTTGGGACCCGTCTGTAAAGACTACCCTCGTCGTTTCCGACTTAGTAGCCTCTTTTAGCCTCAGGAGGAACTTCCTCCTTTAGCCATGTGGGGAACTCCTCTGAGCTCTTTGTTTGGCGCTTTAGTGTTTATGCTAATGCGATCATTGTCATAATACTCGTCAATTAACCTGTCGCCGGGCCGGCACTCAGGATTGACGAGATCAAAGTCCTCATTGCTGATCTTCCCTTTATGGTTGATGTGTATCATAGGGGTGTCTGCATCTCTCCTCTTCCTTTCCTTGTATGGGAAGGGAGCGACAATATTGGTGGAATTCACCCTCCAGTCCGCCGTGAGGTGTGCCCGTGGGGTGTCCCTCATGCAGCGTTCTCGTGCGCAAACACTGTTTGTGCATAAACTTATCGATCTGGAGTTTAATGGGCAGTAGTCCTGCCATTGTCTCCATCGCTCCAATGGGAGTACTTTTGAAGCCTCCCGTTATCCATCTGGCGCCCCTATTTTGGGTCAACTGTAACTGATGGCAGGCGCCTTTCAGTCCAGACCAGTCCGGGCGCCACCATAATTGGGCGCCATATGTTATGATCGGCATGACGCACGAAACGTACAGCCTTCTCTTATCCTTGGGTTTGAACCCGCGGTTTGAGTTCCCCAGCATCCTGAGGGCGTTCACCGTGCTGCATGCCCCTGGTGGCATAGAACTTGATGTGATCTCTAAATGATAATGTCGGATCCAGATAAAATCCTAAGTATCTCATTTTATGAGCCGGCTTAACGGTGTGCATGACTTCATCAACCTTGACTCTGAGTTTTGGCCCTAGTGGGTCGTTCTCAGTCCATTCTCCTGCACTCTTTTTACGGAAGTGCATTAGTTCTAGTTTGTCTGCTTCGGCTCCCAATCCCATCCGATTGAGGCCTGACATGACTTTCGCAAATACTGCTTTTAGCAGTAAATTATTATATTTCAGTTGGTCCTCCGGATCATCGGAGTCCATCTTTTCTGCTACGTGGATGAGTCCATCATCCACGAAGAATTGAATGGTCGTGTGACCATTTCGCTTTGATCTCTTTGGGGGTCCAATCGTGCCTTAGCACGTGTACCTCACCATCATGTGATATTTTGATCACGCGCTTCGTGGCTGCCACCTTGTGTAGCCACGGCGCTATGTACAATCCAGTCAGTATCGGAGACAGGGCTGACCCCTGCCTGACACCGGTCAAAAGTCCATGGGATCCATTTGTTTCCCATTGAATATGAACTGCGTTTGTCTGTCGACAAGGTAATTCTCAAAATAGAACACAGCGACTTGTTAAAGCCTTGTTTCCGTAAAATGCCGGCCATCAACTCATGATTGATGGAAGGGAAAGAATTGCGAGACATCCAGAAGCAAGGCGGATGACTCCATCCCTGCTTCCATGCCTGCTTAATGTTGTGCACGAGCTGAATGCCCGCGTCCGTTGTGCTGTGCTGCATTGTGCCTCGAACTGATTCGGGTGCATGATGCCGTACTTCTGTCCGTCAAACTGCATGCGTCTGGCGATGAGTTTTCCAATAGTTTTCCTAAGCAATTTAGAAGAACTATTGGTCTATAAGCCTTAGCCTTCGTGTCCGGCTTATTTGGCTTTGGAATGACAACAGTCCTAGACTGTTTGAATATTCTGGGGTGAACCCCGAATTTTATGCACGCGTTGAAGTAGGCCAAAATAGGCCTCTCCATGTCGATCTCATCTCCTCTTCACCATAAGGAGTTCTCTCGCATCCGTGATGATGCGCTTCAGCCAGAACCATGACACATTATCTGGGCCAGGCGCTGAGAAGTTACTTGTGAGCGCCAATTCCTTCCGCAGTTCGTGCCTGCTGAAGTTCTTGAACTCTCTTTCCTCGTGAGTTTCGAATTCACCGAGAATGGACATATCCACTTTACGTGGGTTTTCCGGTGTAAACTGTTCTTGGAAGAGTTTTCCAACTTTTCTTCCGAATCAGCTGGCTCGCCTTGTCTGTCGACAAGGCCTGTGTTTGCAGACACCTTTCTGGGTTTGGTCCACTCGACCATGTCCCATATTCTGGATGAATGACATTTGGCAATAACCTTGTCAAACATCTTGGTTTTAGCTTTGGAGACCGCTCCAGCTAGCCTTTTGCCCGCTTTTTCGACCACTTCCTTGTGATCGTCGCATAGCGCATCAATTTCATCAATCCTCATGGCCCAGAGCCCACCTCCTCGTGCTCAGGCCATGTGATGATGTTCTTTCTCAGCCTGGACCTCTCCGTCCTCCATGCTGATCTCTGTTTTAGTGCATTGCGCTGCTCGCCTGCCCGCTTATTGCACTCGCTTCGTCCACCAAGATTTAGACTTGGCGCACTTTTTAGGGGGTCTTGAGTGTTCCCCCACAAGGTTTCGAAAATCTCCGCGATTTTGTCACCATACTCCTCCACGTCTTCGGCCGACGTGAACCAATCTTCGGAAATTGGTAGGGCGCTGTTTAAGGCCGCCCTGACTTCTTTCACGAATATGCCACCTTCGATAGACCCTCTTTTTACAGTAGGGACGATCTCCGGCTCAACTTCTATGGGCATCTGCCACTCTAGTACTGCATGGTCGCCTTCGGTGCTCGTGCATTTTCACGTTTAGGTTTCCGTACTCTCCGAGTTTCGGGTCAACCCAAACCAAATCCAGAACGCCTTTCGCAGTTTCACATTATGTGATTCCCACGTGGCCGGTCCCTTTTGTCGTTTAGGAGCACGAGCTCCATGTACGTTTCTGCCAAATCAATGAGGTCTAGACTCGATTGTTTGTTCCTTATCTCGTTACTTCTTCCTTCGTCAACGAGTTTCTGTTCCTGGTGGTCCCAATATGGGTGCCTCAGGTTGAAATCTCCTGCCATGAACGCGATTGGAGGAAGATCCTCCGCATGGTCCTGCAGATACTTGACCGCACTAAACGTTTTACCGTTATTGTACACATTTAGAATGTGAATTCCTTGTCTTGGAACTGCATGCTTACACATACGATGTCCTGATGTTTGACACAACTAAGTCTCACTTGTGGGCTTGTGGACGCCCCACTTCTGTTGATATAAACGGACACCCTGGATGTCTCGCTTGCTCCCTAAACATATGAAGTTCCGATGTTTGCAAGTTTGGTGATACTCATCACCATCCTTGTTCGTGCTTGAGGCGACATTCTTGATGAAGCCCCAGAACGGTTCCTGGACACATATGATGTCATGGTCTAGGTTTCTCTCTAGGAGCATGTTAAGGTTTGCTTTAGAATTCTGAACGTTTGCACTGATGCATTTGAGTGCCTCAGGCTTCGCTTCTATTTCCGCCTCAGATTCGATCGCTCTATCTGACTCGGATGACTCTGTTGAGTTTTGTTCATTTCCTTCCCTCCTCATATTGTCTCCGCAGGGCGTCGACATTCAAAGGTGGTGGGAGGGAATGAATGCTGCTGGTTGGGGATTTCTCATCCCCTTCCTTAATTTCCTCAATTGATACGCTCCGATTGCTCGTGGTACCCTTATTTCGGTAACTGCAAGCGCTAACGGACGCTTGTTCTTTCTCCCTAGACGCCATGCCCTCCTTTTTATCGGGTGGTTGGGTGTCAGGGGCGGCGATGAAATAAATGCATCGTATTGGTTACTATACATAGGACACGTTGGTATGGTGCTCATGTATTCTAAATGGAGAGTACCGCATTTGGGGGATCCCTAGGGTCCTTCCTCATACGTCTCCTCAATTTGGTGCAAGGAAACAGCAGCAGCTGATTGCCCTTCCTCACACTATTCTTAGGGTATGTACGCATACCTTCCCTATCTTTACGCCCATAACCCATGAGGCTCGGCCAATTCCAGGTTCGCATAGCCGGCACTCAAATGCCCGCTCTGCATCCCTATTTCCCATCTCAGTTCAACACAAGCGGTCAAACTGACATTGAAACCAATGAAATTAATTAATAATCTCGCTACATTGTATGTACAGGCCTGAACCTTGTACCACTTCCTCCCGGTGTGCATCCCTGCATTCCGAGCCAGATCTGTCCGAGCGATCGCAACCACGCCTTTTAGGCATGGCCGCAAGCGCCCGTACTCCGCCCTGTGCCCACTGTTGCCAGCGGGCTCAAGGAAACCCCCGCATTGCTGCTGGGAGGCCTTATTGCTTTTCCGTGCAAACGGTGCCCTCTCAATACGAGGGCAAACTTATGCTGGTGGGGGCACCAGCGACGACGAACGTCTCTGGGCTGCCCACCAGCTACATAGGGCGACTCAGAGCCATTCAGGCCCGAAGCCGCCCACCCGCAGAGCGGGCAAGAAGCCTCGGGACCCTCCATTGACGGGGAAACCGAGAAACCTAAAAGAAAAGAGGGATCAGTATACTACTTGGATAAAGACAGACCTTCTAAGGGATGGAGGTGAACACTGCAGAGGGTGAGTAGCTCGACAGCGAGCTCAGACGGCACGGGCGTCTAAGGCGATGGTGGTGGTACGAAGTCAAGGAGGCTCTCTCGAGGAACCCTTCTCGTCGTATAAATCCGCCCGCTCCTGGTAAGCCGCCGCTCCTTCAGACAACTTGCTGGCCAACGCGCTTTCTCCCTTCCAGCCACTCATCCTACGCTTCAAATCCCCACTTGCTCAGTACGCTGCTCACAAACTACGCTAGTCTTGAACTCACGCTCACCTGAAGACTAAATTGAACCGCATGAGCTATCAACTCAGCACCGTGGTCACAGTGGGCGGTATTGGCGTCGCCGTCGGGGTTATCATGGCGAAGCTGCAACAATGGATGCAGAAAGTCGATCCTAAGGCAGCCATATGGAATACGATTCAAGGCATGGAGAGCCTTCTGAAGAAGATTGCCGACGACCTTAGCACTATCCTGAAGAAAGTGTTCGCGCGATATCCAAAAGAGGACCAGCAGAAGATTTTTTTGAAAGAATTGAATGTTGTCCGTCCACAGCAATTGGACAAGTATCATCGGAGGTATGCACGTGCATTGACTGTCCTCGCGTTTTCTGCCTATTGATAGAAATTGTCCCACACAGAGCCTTGGATATTGTCCTCGCCGTCAAGGGGAGATATCTCGATCTCCACCTGTCGCTCACATACGCCCAGAGTGAACATGCCACTAAGCTGGGGAAATCCGCCAAGAGGCGTCGTTTGCAGAGGGCCTGTGCATAACCCTGGATCACCATGTCACGGTGAGTGCTTTCTCTCTCTTCCCTCAGTGCGACATCTATTCATGCACGCACAACGCCGATTGTCTTCAGCGATTTTCTTCGACTGTGCTTCGGAGCTGGAACTCAGTCGAGGATCTGGCGTCGCTCGCAAAGGACATGAAAGCCGATTTGGCAGAGTTCAGTACTCCAGGCGGGCCGGCCTGAGCAGAGGTAGGTGGACTGAAAGGACCGCTTGGCCTCATTTGCTCATGGGTCTACTTGTAGCGAGCGTACTAGCCAGCGTGTGTTGTACTTGCCGGACTATCCGTTTTCCCAAAGAGAGACGTTTCTTGCTTTCCGCGTGCCGTATCGTCATTCCGTCTACCATGTATCATCTGATCCTCTCCTAAAATATAGTAAATACTTGGAATTTTGTTAACGCTGTGGCTTGCGGGGCCAGACTCTTGATTTTCGCTGGGACTGCTCCCGGGTTCCCGCAGCGTGGATCTGAGCGCTTGAGGGTCAGCGCTCAACGTTAACCTTGAGCTTCTCTACTTCACCAGTACCTGCGCTCAACACTTTCCATAGGCACATCATCAGTACTGCCCCAATGTTCCTGTTGCTATGTCAAATGCCATTGTGCATTCCGGCGGTAGGCTTCTTAGTGCTACCGAGCGCGGCTGACAGTCACGGATCCCAGCATCGCACTCGGCTTCACCTTGTGCTAGAAGCGACAGGGTTCTGTCACTCACACGTCTTTCAAGATGCGCTTCTGCTGACCTATAGGCTCACACAGTACCACAGCCATGGTGCTGGCATTGTATTACTTTGCTCCCGAACAGAAGACACGCGCTATGTTTCATGTATCAACACATGACATGAAACCTTCTGGAGGAGATGATTATATTGTAGCCATTCGTGCTACGGTCTCGCGCGCGCCCTCATTAACCCACTGGCGTTCAAACCCTGTCGATTTTGAGCGTATCCGCCAACACGGGAACACGAACTCCAGCTAGCCGCTGCCGCCGACTATATTGAGTCGTCATGAGCACTCAGCAACAACCGGCGGGGCCCTAACGCTCAATCTATGCAGTGAGTAAAGCTAGCAAAGTGTGTCACCGCTTCAATTTGATTACACTTGCTTAGGACTGGATGCAACACTGAGCCGCGAAGGGCTGTATTCCTTGAGAATCACTGTAAATCGGCATAATACCCTATGCAGGGCTTTTGCGTGTCTGCCGCTCCAGACTCGATCCCCGAACTGGATAAAGTCTCCCTCTAGCACCGAGGACCTGTAAGCACACGTGACAGGTTCCAACGAGCTTCTAGTTCTCACTCATGGCACACAGAGTGCTTCCTCCTGGCACGCATTTGCTACAGATTGAGGTATTTGAGCATGATCAGCCTGGCGACAGAGGGAAGTCCATGGGGATGGCCCGCTTCTTTCCAGCAAAGCATATGCCAGGTGCGAATATCATACCCGGCCTTTAATCAAGAGTGCTCATCCATGCCTCGACACCTCTCAGGAGTAGTAACGACGCTTCGGGTTCTGAAGCGTTTTACAGTACAAGAAGGAATTACCGAAGTTGGTGTCATGTATCTTGCTACAGCAGTGCCCAACGCACCTGAACAATACGCTAGTCCAGTCGATGCGTATCTGAAGACACGTTTCACTGTCTTAGCGGCTCTCGATACCCTCGCAGTCGACCTTCAAGCCATACGCAAGTCTGTCGGCGATCAGAAACTCAACTCGAAATCTTTCGTACGTCGACCTCCCTGTCATTCGCTTAGTTCACCGCAGCATATCAATCTCATCTTTGTGCTAGAGGATTGCTGAGTTACTGTCAAGGTCACTTGTAGAGTTTTTGTGCCATCATCTATCTTCGGAGATGATAAACGACGATCCTCGCAAGTTCACCTCTTGTGCGGTTCATGAGATGCTGATACAGGTTAGCCAGCAGGTGCATTACTTTCGAGAGAAGTTTTGGGAGCCGTCCGAAATGGAGTGGTCGCATCTCAGCGGTAGACTGTTTACGGAAGTCGCATTCGGACTGGGCCTCGCTTTCGGATTCGTGGGCTATTACGGTAGTAAGTTTATATTACCGTCGCGTATTCTCCCCTCCAATGATTCTTCATAACCAGAAAGCTCGTACAAAGTGATTAGCGATCTCAACAATGAAGCCGGAGTCGAGTTTCCGCTCAGACAATTCGAGCTGTTGCACCGACGTGCGCGGATGATGCACATCAGAGAGCCGAACTGTCTTGGCGGTCTTGAGGACGTCACATCAAGAGAAACATTTTTGGACGACCTTGCACAGAAATCTGTAAGCTACCATATGGACCACAGGGAGTCTAGTCAATACAAAGGGCCATACATGGACCTCATTGAGTGCTTGACAGAAGACTTCACCATCGCGTTGCTTGACCAGTGGAAGCGGGTAAGCGTGTCAGTCCAGTGTGCGAAATCCACTCATGTTTACCGGACACAGCATATTAGTTCACGATACCTGGAAGCTGCTCAGGCCGATCACCGGAGTTCTGCACGGTGCCTTATAACCTTCATCATACAGCGCACTCAGCTCCTACCATCGGGCCTTGAGGTGGATCAGGCCATGATTAGTGCGATAAACAAGGACGATTACCGGCGGTCCATACAGCCCGGACTTGAACTACACCAAGGGGGATACGGCGATATCATGTCCGCGCAACTTCATATCCCGGGAGATGGAAGGCCCCGTAAAGTCGGGATTAAGACTATTAAGGGAACGATCTCAGAGTCCGGTCTAAAGGTCAGCACTAATTCTGTTCCTCGACTTGGTACCTAACTAACAGGCAGTGCAGGAGGTCTACATCGAAGTGATCTCCGTGTGGACGCTCAACCATCCTAGAATTATTGAGACATTTGGTCTTACGCACAACTTCGTTCGAGGAAGACCGTCGATTGTTCTTTCGTGGATGCCAAATGGCAGCCTTCGATCAGAGACGGCTAAGCCCAAGTCAGTTCCTGAGAATACATTGAACACCTGGGTGAGCAGTGAAATATTCTGCACAGATTGGGAACTGATGTAATCGAAGCTGCGCCAATGTGCCGAAGGGCTCGAGTACCTGCATGGCGAGCATCTCGTTCACGGAGACTTACATGCCGTCCGTCACGGACTTCCTCATGTCATTAGACCACTATGTGCTGATCACATCGCCCGTAGGGAAACTTGCTCCTCGACTCGGGTCGCAACGTAGTCATTGCGGACTTCGGATTGACCGTCTATGTCGACTCGGTTAGCAAGGCACTAGAGTCTCAGAGGTCGGGCAATCCGAGATGGCTGGCGCCAGAGTTGCTGGAGCGGGAGAGGGAGGGAGACAAGCCTCCCAGTGTACGGCCGACGTACGCCAGCGATCTTTATTCGTTCGCTATGGTATGCATTGAGGTAAGATTGGCATATATATATATATTACACTGTAGACTACTACTCACATCGCAACTTGCAGCTGTACACGGGCGAAGAGCCGTTTCCGAAGACGAGTGAGGAGGATGCCCAGCGTTTGATCAAGTCAAACCAACACCCTGGTCGACCGCCTGTGCTTAACAGTGCCCAGTTGTGGAGTACAATGCTCCGGTGTTGGCAGTTCGACCCAAAGCATCGCCGGCATGCTAGCAAGCTCTATATGGACATGTGCAAGGTTGCACCTACGTAGCCCCAAAGACTCGGTGTTTGTCCCAACGTTCACTGTTATTATATATGTACCATATCCGTAATTGTCGGAAAAATATTCGGAGACTCCCGAGCAGCCGTGAGCGCTCGTGAGGCCCTGAGCCAGAACCGGGCTCACGAGCGAGGCGAAATCAGTCATGAGCGCATCCCGAGCCGCCCATGATCACGGGCGCCTATCATCAGATAACGGGCAACGGCCAAAAAGTTTGTTTAGCAACCTTACACTGGCTGTCTTATCACTGTTACTGTAGTAGTTACTTCAATCGCAATTTGCTTACTTGCATTTTCAGTGTCACGCCGCTTTGTTACTGATTCGCTTACTTGGATTTTTGTTATCTTATCATTTCGTCATGTTGTTACCGCAATTACTGGATATTTACTTAACTACTGATGTGAGTGTCTACTACAGGATTCGAACCAACGACTATCGTACGCGCGCGAAGTACACTACCATTGTCATACCAAAACCACTGCGCCAAGCAGCCATATAAACACATATAATGAGCATAATTATATCCACATCTCACACACTTGTGCATTTCTCCAGCGGCTGCAAAGTTACACTGTTCTCACTCCTCCGCAGACTTCTGAGTTCCTGCACTCCGGTTGCTAGTGATGTGGTGTATTATTAGTAGGATGAGCTGGTAAGTTGAAGCACAAGCACAAAAACCATCAGCAAATGGGCATCCATAAGCTGTAGTGCTTGAGCTCACTACACTGACCATTCATCCACAACTTCACACTTTGCAAATTACATGTTAAAAATGCCCTTAATGCTACTTTTAATGTTGAAAAAGCAATTTTATAATATATACATAGTCGGTTGAGAGTGGAGCATCTTCTACTGCAACACTTTGATAGTCATGAGGGAGCATGCAGGTCTCCCGAGGCCATCGCGAGCCACCTCGAGCCAGGGCGCCCTCCTCTCGACCGCTCATGATTGCACCCGTCTGTGAGGCTTCGTGAGGCAGATGCTGAGGGCATCTCGAAGCGGCCTGCTCATGAGCCAAATATGGAATTTCCAACATATGTAGGCTGATATCCCGGAGCAAGAATTTGTTAATTCAGAGCACTTCTTCGGGCGGATGCCCCTGATCACATGTCCTGACATTTCACGGCAAAGAGCGGCTAAGTTATAGTTGTGTACTAGAGATGCTGACTGCAGTCTAGACACAACCTCAGCAGCAGTTGGTCTGCTCTGAGGGTTAGCAAGCCAGCAGCCGCAGCACAGCGTCCATAGCCTCTCGCACATCACGCCTGACTCACTTGGCAACTTCGAGGCGTGTGATGGAAGCTTCCTCGCGAAGTACAGCTGCTCGTATCTCGCTGCTGTTGTCCCCATACTGCGGATATGGATCCTTCCCGGTATATAGCTGGGAGTCAAGTAGCTAGTAAGCCTGCATCTCCCACCGTACATTAGGGAACTGACCTTCATGCAGACGTGACAGAAAGAGTATATGTCCTCTGGAGCTGTTGGACGGTAGATTCTTGGGTGCTGAATACCTCAGGTGTGGTCCACCTCACGTTTCCAGCTTCGCGCGGGCTGATATCTTGCGCTTTGACCACTGACAAAAACGGCAAGTCTGAAGTCCGTAATCTTGATGGTTCCCGTTTCATCAATCATGATGTTAACCTATGTTGGGTTGGTTGTCAAACAAGCGAAGTATTGGGAGTGACGTGCTGACTTACCCTCTCAAGTCACTATGAACGATGAGCTCTTAGTGTAAGTATGCCAAGCCATGAGCCATTTGCAAAATCTACAGACATTGATCAAACTTATAATAAACCAAGACATGTAGAACTGCTCGTACCCATTTGTCCACCAGATGATCTAGGTCCGACACATAATAGTGTGTTTTGCCAGACTTTACCATCGTGAAATAATGCCTGACATTTCCGCTGATCCATCCATGGAGTAACAATATAAGGTATACCGCTTTCCTTAGCGACTCTGAGGAATTCAATGATATTGACATGCTTTGTAGTCTTGCAGGTAAGAAGTTCAAGATACATTTCCTTCATGATATGAATGCGCAGATGATCGTAGTAAGGTAATAGTGTTGAATTTATTGGTTGAGTTGTCAAGCTTAAACTCACGGGCGCTTCGTGCGCTCTCTGTTTACTCTTATTTACATTGGATTTATTGGATGTGACTCACTAGACTACATAGCGACTCGAAATGTAATGTGAACGCTCGCGCGTTTGCCTTCCCGCCACCAACGTTCCCACCCGTGCGACCCCTTGTTTTGACAAATAGCAATACCAGCTAATTAATCATAAGCTTACCTTCACTTGAGAGGGCGTATCTTCAGAGGTTGCGAATGCTCGCAGGCTTTTCATTGCAACTTTCCTTGCCCTCGCTGTCATGTAACCCAAGTCGACATTTCCAAATTCACCGCCATATCATGCTTCAACTTTTTTCGCGTATTGATCCCCGGTCAGCATCACCTCATGGGGTAGACTTCCTGACGTCTGAGCCAACGAGGTCATAATACGGCCGAAGGGCATCCCATCGCTGAGCTCCCTCAGCATTGTCTCTGAGTTCCTCAATTTTCTAATCCAGTGTTAGCCTCCTTGATCAAGCTGAAAGACCTGCTTAGAAGCAACCTACCTCAGAGAGCGCCTGAAAAATTCCTTCCAAGTGTTTGCCCTGTATACAGGCCAAAATCTCTCTGTAGTAGTGTGGTCGGTTGCAGTCAACTTGTTCGGCTTCCTGAATGGCCAACTCAAGCAGTGACCAATGGAATGTTGCAAACCGGTCATCCATGATGGGATGACTGGGATGGAGACTTGCCTGCATTTTTGCTCTGTACTTGACCAATCTGAAATGCCGCAGAGTACAGTCATGCAGAGTAACTTTAGCAATGTCTTTGGAAAGGGCCGACATGTTGAAATCCTGGTAAGTTGTACCTACGCTAGTATCAGTGCATACACGAGATCCCGCATAGTAGAAACATGGGCATACATGGATATAGATGAATCCAGCCGTGCACAAGTACCACCGCCGGCAAGGATTTCTCTCATGATTTGGCGCAAGCAATAGACCATCGTAGTGTGTATTCCTGACCTCTGTTCATCATTCGAAGAGTCCTGCTCCCCCAGACGGAGGGTTCTGCTTCTTGAAGTACTTATTCTTTGCATAGACCAGCTGAGCGACACACTGATCAACAATATCCTCCAATGCATCGAACTGCGGATATTGGACCACATCCACACGAATCATCTGGCACTCAAGGAAGAGCTCTAGTTGAGGCGTAACGAAGAACAATGTCACGCTGATCACCGTCAAGCATTCCTGCTGAATGGAAATTAGCATTTCCGACGAGAACAGTATCAGTTCCATTCTCACCAGAGTATTGTCCTCAGGCACATAGGGCTTGCATGCAAAAGCTCTACTACCAATGAGCGAAGTTTCACCAAAAGCGGCAGGTATAGCCAAGAGATCTCCGGTAATCTCCGGCACTGACGACGGCATAGGTCGAGCTTACAGCAGCATGTCAACCCAGAGGTCCCCAATTCTTCTCCCACCTGTGTTGGGTATATCTCTCTGTATCTCCCTGTTACCTGTATCATCACCGTCAGTCATGTTAGTACAAAGAAATCGGCTAATGACATTCACTTTGCGCGGTGAGAGCGCCAGTCTTCACATGGATCTTCCCAATGAACTGCTCTCGTCTCTGTTCGTCCGTTCTGCTAAAACTGAAAATTAGAGTGAACGCGCTTCTGCTGGCAAGGCACTAGACTCCAAACTGTCTTTTCGTATTTCAGGATTGTAGTGATTAGGGACGTACATGTGTTCTTGCTGCTCGCGAGGACCATTCAAAGGCGAAACCCAAACGAATGACATTGCAGTCTCTCCTCAGACAGATAACGTCCGTCTCTGAAGCGATGCACAGACCCCACAGGACTTAAGATCTCTAGTTGTACACTCCAACCTCCCTGCCTTGGGCTTACTAACGTGGCTCTGAGGGATGCATGTAAGGCTGAAAATTGTGTTAGTTGTAGCTTCTAGGTCGGGCGCAGACTGAAACCATACACATTAAGAAGACGGGAATTGTAGTCTCCTTGCTCCACGGCAAATCGTCTTCAATAGAGTACATTATTTGTGAGGCTTGGTGTTAAGGACAAGCGGTTGAGATGAGGGTCACCGGAGACAAGAGGTGGCCGGAATCAACAAGAGATGGCTCACTTTCGAACCTGAAATTTAAAGCACTCGCTCTGTGACCAATAGTCAATGTGCGGACCACTTATACTCAACTTCGTCCATTGACCTCCGTGAAGGCAAATGTAAGCATATAGCATTGTGTTGGCAAATCTACCGAGGTCATACTTAGCATGAGCCCTGGCCTCTTACAAACAGGTTAAGACGGCTGTCAGGTCGAGGCTCGCTTACAGGGTGTCTATCCATCCTCCATCTCTGCTAGGCTCCCGGGCTCACGGGCGTTCAACGAGCAGCCAATGATAACCAAGGCAATGTATAAGACGACACGATGGCGTGACTACATAGTGCAACGCAGGAAGACTAGCATATTCTGCCCCGGTGAGCCTTGAGATTGTCCAGCGGTGCAGTGGTTTTATGCATCACCGGTCAGCGATGCCACGTGAGAATAAACATGCGTCTTGAGTTCTTCTCCTGTCGTAAGACCGCATTCGACAGAGATGAGGCGACTGCCTGGGATATGAATGGCACTGATGATATACAAGCAATTCCTGACTAAATATGAGTTGTCGTGCACAGCGGGCAGTAAATTGCACTCACTGAAGGCGTCCGGGAAGTCTCCAAAGCTTGCCGGTTCAGCTTTATTGAGATCCCTCTCAAAATGTCATCCAGTCAGGGGTGGTAAAGAGGACGGCAAAATGGCCTTCCCACTCTGGAACTCTCCTCGGTTCCTCCAGCAGGCCTCGAGCAGGTCTCCGAGTCGTAGGAGAAGAGCTTCTTATCGGTCACAGTGATGCTCTTGCAATGCCGCTCAAGGGGAAAGACTGAGTCTTATACAATGGGTCCTAGCAGAAGAGTTCATCACTGGGAGACTTTTGACGAAGATGACGAACAGCAGTTGGGGAAGATGAAAGAAAAGGGTCGCTCACAGGTCGTTCACGCAACAACCCTTGCCTGGCGCTTAATGCGGTAATAGCTGGAGACCTTCTCACGGTTTGGTTTCTGGCGTTCTCTCCGGGCGGCTCCGAGGGATTGACCAACGCCCGCCACACTTTGCTCTGACTTGCACGGTCTGCGAAGGACTTTCTAAGTTTCGATGTTTCGGCTGGATGCATGTTAGCAAGGATCACCAACACTCCTTATTGGGAAGCAGAACGTGGCCTTGCTGTTGGCAAAGAGGCTGGTGTTACCTTGGGTGCAGGTAAGCCCAGCCATCCTCCTTGGCAGTCCACTGTCCTCAGACCTCAGACAGACACAGCAAGAACACTCTGCTCCGCCATTCTACCAGCCACAGTCATGGCAGATTTCCCGCTGCTTGACCTGGCATTCCTGATGTCATATTCTGTACGAATGAGCAGGCCCTGCCACGCATAACGCATCACACCGCGTTCGGCACAAAGCCCACACTGGAAACCCGTGGTTTTGCATTATCTACTAGGAACGTTTCTCCGTATCACACTAGTAACAGCGGAATGCGCTTCTTTACTCCGTCTATGGACGTCTTTCCAGGTGCATCCACTTTCGACCTCCCTTTGCTACACTGACACAACGTCATACAGACGCTCACCGCCAGACGTGGCACGTCTTCCACGCAGTGTACCGTGCCGCTGCCCAGCATCCTGACACGGTCCTGACAAGCCAAGCCTGCTAGTCACAACCAACGCCGGACGTCCGAGAAGTTTTACTTGTTCGCAATCGCAACACGTGTCATAATCGCTTTGGTGCCGGAGTTCCCTTGGACTTGGGGACACATGTTTATCTTGAGCACAAGGCAAGCCACGGAGAGGACCGTCGTCTTTGGTCCCATACTACTGTAAGTACAAAATCAGTGGGACACCGTGTGTTATTGTTAATCTGTTCCTGCAGGCAGCTGCTACGCCGCCCACACCATAGACCTCCACATCATAGTGTAGAGCTTCATTCCGTATGTCACTCTATGGCAAAAGCTGAGTACTATGGGCCACAACTACTGAACTCACAATTCAACGTTGCCCCGCATCGCTGCCATATTGATCTTGCAGCCATACGCGTGGAGGAGGACGGAAAGGAAGTCGGTGTAGAGACCAGAATACCCGTAATTGCATTGGTCAGTGGCACGTGCACTGCATCCTTGTTGGATCGCATCCCCGTGGGTTCTTAAGTCAAAGACTCCTCATTGTACCAGTGACCGAAGTGTTTATACAGAAGAGTACAAGTACATGGACAATAGGTGATACATGTAGCAGCCACGATGTTGGAGCACGAAATGTATGCAGAGCACCGAATCGTGCTCGATGCTCATGAGTATACTCACTGGAGAGCAATCGCGCGTAATCGGTGCATGATGGCCGTCGCGAGATAACCGTTGAGTAGCATCCTGCCTCCAGCAGTCTTGGATTAGCTGCCACTCTGGAGATTGGGCACCTAGTTTGTCGGGTCGTGGTGGACGGCCTTGCTGCGCTACTCACATCATGGGCCACATTTGCATCAGCCGCATGACCAAATGGGTCATCTCTGGTGAAAAACTATATATGTTATAAGCTTGTTGACATGCAAAAACATTAGCCCGAGTTTCACCTCGATGCACACCATGGCGAATGAGTAGACGTCGGTAGCGGCGGTGGGGCACACCGTGACGGTTTTGTTGATGGCGGCCAGTAGCTCGGGAGCAAGCCACCTATAGTTCCCCGCTCAAAGAGAAACTAGAGCACCGCTATTGGCATCAGCAAGTACGGCCATACCGAAGTCAGTGATCTTCAAGTGGCCGTCGTTGTCAACTAGTAGGTTGGCCTATCCAGATTACAGTGAATTAGCATTGACGCACGTGCTCTGTGTGCGATAGGTAACTATCACAAAACTCTAATACTTACCTGCTAGGAATGCTTTGAGGGGTTGGGAGAGCAGGGGACTTTGAGTAAAGCGAGTAGAGGAGATATGAATCAACGATGTTGTTGAGTCTGGGGTATTAGCCCTCAGACCAGCCTCCTTATATATATGTGTAGAGGGACCCCAGACACTATCTAAGACCTCCAATACCATGTGCTGACTGATACAGTCAGGTAATCCATGACTAAGGCTCTAGAGCATACCGCCGCTCTAACTCCCTTATCAGATCCTGACCTAGCTATCATGCTAACATCAACACTATCTAGATGTCCTAATCTAGCTACTGTACACTACCAGTACACGATGTCATAGTGACCTCATAGTGAGGTCATAGTCTAGAACAAATCCAGAACTGAGTCCATGATCCTATGTCCTTATGAGGCATATCCTCGATAACCATGCGTCCGTCGCATGGCCAACTGATCAGCATCTTGTAACGCTGTTGTGACGACTGGGTAACATGTCCCATGACTTGATGTTACACTCTAAGCGCTGTAGACTAGCGCTGAGGGAAATTTATGACAGTAACATACCCCTCGGAAGTTGCCATAAATAACACCCTCTTTATGCACGTATTGGAGGCCTTCAGCTAAGTCTTTAAACTAACCAGAGTAAGTTTGCTATGAGCATCAGTCTCAATAGATGCAAGTACACACCCATCCGTATGCTTTGCGCTTCAGTTCGCTTATTGTCCATCGGTCGCGCTTTCTTGGCGTTATAGTACTTGCGAAAGTCTTATCGTGCCATCCATTTAGCAACAACACATAGCCTCCCATTTAAAATCTGAGGAGTCTGAGCAATGCCCAGGACGAACACAATCCGCAGATGATTCAACGTCCAGGTTGACATGATCTCTGTGTACATTTGCTAATGACAGAAGTAAGACACCAAGGCCCAACACGAATGAATAAGCGACATGCCTTTAGAGTGTCGCCGCTTAGTGAGCCATTGAACGTCTTCAAGGCGACCTTCACGGTCCCATTGGCGGTGTGCAGAGTGGCGGACGAAATCATATCATATCCTCCACCGGTTTGGTCTTTGGCCTTACCCATGCCTCAGGATGTGTCGCCCTCGGGAGCTCGACAGCATCCTCCTCCAGCTCTGAGGGTTGTGGGCAACTGAAGGGAGATGTGTGCGAGGTAGGTCATCAAACACCTTGATATGCGTCTTTGAAGCACGTAGCGGAGCTCATTATTGTTCTGGTGTGACCTAATCAGCTATGAATGGAGTACAAATGCGTTGTCAGTCATCACAGAAGGGTGATGATTGATCGACTTACACTCGCCCAGCTATCTAGCAGGTTAGTAGCCAATGGACCGCACAAAAATCTGATAATGTCAATGTAAGCGCCTTCGTTCAGTCCTTGGTAATTTCTAGAAGCTGCTCTCGCGAATGTTGCCGTGAAATTCTGTACGCCATCTGTCACATTTACACTCGTACTAAGGAAGTTTGGGGAAACCTGCTTGACCACGGTGATGTATGACCTAACGAGTTCGTACTGCAGAATCCCGAACTCAACCATGATGCCATGCTGTAATCCCTCAAGGAAGTCATAAGTGGAACCTGTAAGGGCGGTATAAGATGGAGTGATGCTCGTGGTGTAGCCGACTTGCCGAGATAGGTGTCCACAAAGCTGAAGACAAATGCAAGCGAGCGGGCGTAACAAGCAAACACACTGGCAGCTTTCGGATCATATTGCAGAGCAGGGAGGTAAGTGGAGGTAAGATGGAGTAGGATTCCAGTCTGTAGTAGTAAATCTTCGGCTGACGTTACTCTGTGGACTGTGAAGCTTCCGAGCTCGCTCGGTGTATGGCGAGTAGCTTCCGCCATACAATGTTTGCGAGGTGTTGTGTAAGCATCTAAAGTTCGTGTGAGCTGCGGTTTGAGCGCAAAGTATAATCCGATGTATATATACCAAGCTATGGTCCGATGAAAATTTCTTTGGGTCAGCGTGAAGGTCGGAAATGAATGTCTTCAAGATGCTGAGGGTGTAGCTCCTGTGCTTCTCATCCCACATACCAAGGTTCTCTTCCACATCTTCAGAACGAGGGAGAAGTTGACAGTAATGAACAAGCGCCCTGCAATGGTGGTGTTCTGCACATCTTGCAAGTATGGATTCTGAAACAGCTGGATCTCCTTTCTAATACCTGAGCAGCATGCAGGTTTATTTTGGCTGTACTCATTTGTAACATAGACCACTCACCCAGCTCCAGCTTGGATGGGAGTAGCAGTGCTTGACTATACAATTGTGGGTTCGAACCGAAGCCAAAAATCCGCACGGGATCTCGGAAGATCTCAAGTTTCATGGAGTGAACGCCTGGAGTCAAATTACTATCCATATGTACTTGAATATGGGTGACGGATAAATGGCTTTGCATAAAGCTTACAGAGTAAGATCCCTCACCGGGGTTACCCAGTCCGCTGTGCGATACTGGGGCCTGTAGGTCCGTACGTCAAATAAGGACTTCTATCAAATCCCTTAGATATCTCCAGCGTATATTTTGACTGTTCGCGACAGTCAAGCTCCGCATATAGCTCTGTGATCAGTTACTATACATTGAGCGCAAGTTCATAGAACTAGCGCTTGCCTGAGATGCTGAGCTCTATTTCCCGTAGATGGGACCAGTGCCAACACCGGAGTGTTCTGTTATAACGCACAGTCTTCTTTAGCGGCAGATTCCAGGAAGACATGTGAGGTTTCCTTGAGAGCACAAGACACTCTGAAGGGGAGGAGGGGCTTTATAACGGGCGGAATACGCGTTTGAGGCTTGTGCACTATCTGAGCGAAGTTTTAAACTCTCTCCTTGCGCATACTGCACACGTGTGAGCTATCATTCTGAACGTTGCCTATCGTGATAGATGGATGGCGACGCAAGTGAGAACAATGAGAGGGCAAAGGCTAACGAGGTTACCATGATTAATGCAGTGTACCGCTCTGCCTATTGCAGCCTCCCGAGAGGTTCTGAAAGGGCTGCGGTGTTGTATTTCATACAGGGAAGCTCGCGGCGAGCGCAGAATCACCAGAAGCTGTCTAGAGTTGTCATTGTCCTGCTCCCAGAGCTTGAAACGAACTTACTGAATGAGTGACATCTACACAGACCATTTCTTTACGCTAGAATACTGATGCATTTCCAGAGCTCTTGCGGCATTGCAACGCGCTTCATGTCGATCTGCGGAAGCACAATGAATCTGAGTCTGCCTGGGAGTGCATGTCACTGGCTGCCAGGGCGATCGAAATGCAAGCTGTTAGCCTGAGTCTGCTAATCTGTTGCAGAGTACTCACTGTCTTTGGGACAAATGCTCTGGTCTGCGCAAAAGCGAAGCAAGAAGGCTTGGGAGTTTCGCCGCTTTGCATTCAAATGACGAATAGGGAAAGTGGAAACAATCCCGCCATCAGGCGCGGGCGGGCGGTACTTACTGTCGGGTTTACCACAAGGCACCGACCAGGCTTCACGGCCCAAAGTGCCTACACGCGAGAGGCTCCTGTCATCGAAGTATGATATATTAGGAACCCAGTACAGGATACTGTTCGTAAAAGCTATTTTTACAGTGTTTAACTTTCTCGCTGGTTGTCTGGGTCTGTAACTGATTGTTGGAATAGTCCGCATTAAGAAGGAGCATAGAGGTAGGGTCATAAAACATATGGCATATGGGCATGGGATGGGGGCTCTTGCATAGCGCAAAGGGAATAGTACCAAGTGACGAACGTAGCCTGAGTCATGGTAACGGTGGGTATAGGGCCTCATACGCGACTCAGGCAAAGCAAAGTTGCAAGGCACTATGAAGGATCGTGACTGCACTGCCGTACGGCTCGTTAGATAAAAACAACATCAGCAGAGCGGCTGAGCTCACCAAAAACACTATCAATCAATCGACATCGCTGACATCACTCATGTCAACTTCACCGCTCCCCCCGCCACTAAAAGTCGCTCCTTATCGTCGTTGTCGTTGTCGCCAGCATCACTGTCGTTGTCGCTGATATTGTGCTTGTCACTATTTCCTTCATCTCTTGACGATCCAGAGACTTCAGGTAGAATTCTGCTGGTCGTATGTCTGAAGACAGCTTGAGACTACACACAACCATATAGTACATCCCCAATACGCGCAGAGTATTCCTATGGAGAGAAGACTCATCAGTATATCCGCCCTGGTGCAGTGTCAATTATGAGTTGCATACAGTGATTCTAAAGTCAACCAGGGTGCAATCCTTCCCTGCGTGGTTCAGCCTAATTCTAAGGACTTTGGCACCGTGCGGTCCATTGCTCCCATAGACTTGCATTAAGGACATTGTTGTGCTTGTTCTCAGCTCTGACGACCATGGACCATGCTCTGTATAATGATACAAATGAGCTGGCGTTCAAGAGACGGATGAATGGACTGACCTTCTCCACTGCACATCCATGTCCTCAAATGGCTTAGCATCAATTCTCTCAAGGAAGCTCGTGTAATCCTTCCATTTGGTATATCTTGCGCTCAATTCCGCAAGTACTGCATCCAGCTTCTTCCTCGCACCCCTTAGAAGTGCAAAAGTTTCTCTATGGCTGCTTTGGGGTCGGTCTTCCATAACACATGAAACGCAGCGAAAATGCGCCAGCACCAGCCCCTGTGAGGGCCAGTTGCAGACTTATCTTAAGGTCCAGCGTCAGAGGCGCGTCCCAGTCTGCCAGGCCGACCGACATAGACATCTAGACAAACAAGTACAGTGAGCATGGCACAGGTCAGTGAGCGGTAAGCCGGACGTCGGTAGCTCGTAGGAGAAAAAATAAATATGTGTGCTGGCGACAAAGGGAGTAGGGATACTCTGCCGGAAGAGTGCTATTAAAGAGGCTGGTATATAGCATTGGGGCGGTGGGCAATTTGGCCTTTTAGGCTATGCATCCTCCAACTTTGTTGTTAAGAGCGTAACTAGCGCATCGCTTACCGATATCTCGGGCGGCGGTAAATTGCTTACTACACTGAGAGTTGCCGTGCTTGCAGCCCTAATATCCCGTTATTTGGTTCGGGCGCGGCCTGCCACGCATTCGTGAAAGCATGCTTGAATCTCAGATGTGGATGAGAAACAAAACGTGCCAAATCAGTCCAAGTGGTTGTTCTTATAAGATGTATATACGAAGGGTGCCAGAGCATGTCGAAGCGTCTCCAGCTGTCAAAGCCACCGCAACGTAAAACAACAGCTTGGAAGTCCACAAGGAAAATTGAGTGTCTGTACACGTAAGTTTGATGCTGTTGGTCCACGTGGTTCGATAGATTATGTAAGCAATCTACAGCCTCGCGCGCCGCTTCAACCCGCGTGCCATAGAGCGTATCCCTTCCCCAATAGTCATTCGTGTCGGGTTTTCCCCACGCAATATCTGACCCATCTCCCTACAAGGTTCTCATGAGGACCCACAATGCCGGCCTTGGAGAACTTGGTGCCGCCCTACTGAGACGAGGTGTACTGGCGCAACAAACAGCCCTATTTAGCCTCTCAGCGGGTACATTCTACGTCCTCGGTACCAACCTAACTGGACACCATCCTGGGAAGAAGATCCCGACCAAGATCCAAATGGACAGCGAGGACTTTTGGAGTAAACCAGTATGTGTCTCCATTGGGTACAGGTAAACAACCTATTGATGAGCTGCCATCGACAAAGTACTCAAACATCATCGATGCGACACGGGCTGTGGATCATAGACTCGTCTGCATTAAAAAGGTCTCCTCTCAAACACAGGAGATAGAACTTGCTACTCTGTTCTCTCAATTGAGCCTCCGCGATAACCCACAGAACCACTGCATACCCATCCTCGACACGTTTCCCGATGACGAAAATGAGGATGTCACGTACCTAGTCATGCCATTCCTACGGCCATTAGATGATCCCTTTTGAGCTGGTAAACGACGTTTTAGAGTTTGCAGATCAGGTGATGGAGGTACACAAACAGCATGTTAACCTTCCTTCCTGTTAACCGACGCATTTGACAAGGGCCTGGCCTTCATGCACAAACAGTTCGTTGCACATCGGTACGTCTGCTTGCTTGTGTCGACAGCGGCCGTCCAGCTGACATTCAACAGGGACTGCGCACGGAGCAATATAGTTATGGATGCTGACTCTATGTATCTGAAAGGCTTCCATCCCGTGATGCAAGACCAGCTTCCTGACTTCTACAGCAACGCATGGCCATACTCGCGATTAGGGCGCACCGTCGCCAGTCAGATACTACTTCGCATACTTTGGATTATCATTGAAATTTTCTCCCACGCTCCCAAACAAACGATAGAGGTCATTGGGGCTGACCGTGAGGTTCCAGAGTTGTCAGACATCACGCCCGTATGATCCTTTCAAGGTCGACATCTTTATCCTAGGCAACCTCTTGCGGCGGCAAATCTATGACGTAAGTACAGCAAATGCTTCTCCGTTTTACACTTCGACTCATGTGGAGTTAGCGATGGTTTCGTCTTCAATTCCTTCGTCCTATCATCACTTCAATGACTGCCAAGGACCCTGCAGCTCGGCCTAGTGTAGAGGGCGCACTACAGCAGTGGCAACATATTAGGAAGCATGTGTCCATACTCCAGCGCTTTTGCCGACTACGTGGCAGGGATGAGAGCGTCATGACTACCGTTGTCTTCGATGTGCTCTCCCTGTTCAAAGTCAGTTTTATTCTAGCCAGACGTTTCGTGGGCTGGTCCTCGGAATGGCTTACTTTGGTGTTTGGGTGTTAAAGACTTAATTGGGTGTACCTCTGGATGTTCTGCTCAAGCTCCACTTGAGATTTACGGTCCTCTCATAGCCTCGGTTGTTGTACTGGACTGTTGTTCACACAAACTACTCCGTTGTCATACGTAGCCTGTCGCGTCGGACATTGCTATGGATCTGAATTTTCATGTTCGGGGTATAGAACCATTGAGATCCAGGATACAGTCAAGTGACTAGGTTTCTAGGTTATTACCCGCGTCCAGGCCGCCATTCTTGAGTGTTGCTCTGCGGCGTTCAAGATGTCACACTACATCGCCATGGTAGTCTTTTTGTTGGTACAAAACGTTTTAGTACATATTAACTACTACTTGTCTGCGCTGGAAACCATGGGAAGACCGTATCAAACTCTACCACAGCGCGGAGCGGAGCCTGCTTCGGCGCCGGATGGCACAAATCATACACTTCCAAGAAGATTCCGGCGTGGCACAGGTCCTTGGCTCACAGCCATATCACAAGTCGTTCGGTGTTCTGGAAGCGGTTATTCCCTTGAGTTGGAAGTCCAACCAGTCACTTGATCCTAAAACGAGATGGGAATGCTGTCGATGAAGAATTTAGGGGTGGACTCACTGTTCGCAATACCTCTGGAGTTCTAGCACAATAAATGGCTCTCGAGCAGCGCCTTATGGTTCCGGGCACTCTGGGGTCCCATAGCAATGATTTCCCAGCTCTCGGACGTAGTTGACCTGGACCAGGAATCGAGATTCGAAGTTCTCAGCTCGCGGGCCGTGAGTAATGCGGTCTCGTGGCTCCAACGGTGGCGATACAGTACCAGTGCGACCTGCGTAGTAAAAGACCACATTTGGCTCAGGCCTAACCACAGCATGCGGCAGTACATACGAGGTAGAGAGCAGCAGTGAAAGTCATGGGGCCGGGGGCACTGTGATTCAAAGAGGCAAGGCGCGTAGCATGTCTTTAGGCGGTGAAGGTTCCTGTGTGAAATGATACGCTGTCTTAGTATAGCAGTGAGCGCGATCTACGACAATGCTTCCGGGACCCGGGCTCACGGTCCTATAGAGGGAATCAGCAATGCTCATATCAATGGAAGAGCAGCACCGGATGATACCGCGGGACGCCATAATCCAACGCTGTTGTGAGGTGACAGAAGCCGTATAGGTGTCCTCATGTTGAGCCTGGAAACCGTCAGACGGCGCTACAGCAACATTCAGTTCTAACCGTGAATGCTGCTGCTGTCAGAGCAGTCATAGGCTTCAGCCTTCTTTCTCTCACGGTAAATGTGGTGCGCCTATCACGGAGTGATTACAATCGATGTCCATCTGAGAGAGTTCTAGTGACATACCATTCATCATCAAATGCCGTTAAGCTAGCAGTCCCAGGACACCCGCAGTAGGCCTATGTGCGGCAAGATGACTAGACGATACGTCGGCCTTCGGAAGGATGAAACGCTCAAAATCTCAGCGGAGCAAGAGTTACCCACACTGGTATCCAGATAACATGCTGAGGCTTTCGCGCCTGATGAGCAGACCAACCCAACAATGTGCATGAGTACGCTGCGGCAGCGTACAGGGCGACAAACAGCCACGTCACAGCCGCTGTAGCGTTGACTTGGAGGTATTGAGACTCAAAGGGAATAACTGCAAATAGCCTCATCCGTGTATACGTCCCGAGAACGGTCAAGGGGCCGAACGGAGATGAACACATTTCATGGACGGACGGCAGAAGCCCATGCCACAGGTTCAGCGTACGGTCTATAGTGTGTCCGGTACATGAGTCCTGAATATGACGTCCAGCCCCGTACCCACCTGAATATCCAGACAGACAGACAGACTACACAATGACCGCACCTATCATATCTGTCAGATGGCGTCGTGACCTTGTGATAGAACAAGACAAAAGCGAACAAGCACTGGCGTTGACGTTCGCGAAGGGCACACAATAGCCGAGACTTGCAACGGTAAATTCATGTAAATAAAGTGAATGTGGGCTTCATACGCACGCTTCCGCTCTGAGGAAGCGTGCACCGAAGGCGACAGCCCCTGACAACGGCGGTCTAAGACTCTCGAGGACATCCTCGGCTCACGGCACGAACACTGATTCTGAAATTGGTGTAGCCGTTGACTTGCCAAGTTATGAGTGTGAACGCTCCAGCGACCACATACCAGCGAATCTACAAGGTGAGTATGTATTATTGCCAACAGAGCCGAACGGCTCACCTGTAATTTACCTGTAGTGCATAGCCGCCTCAGGCAAGAGGCGAGCGAAAGTCAAGCGCCTGACACTGACCTCCCTTTACGATTAAATCCTCCATAGCTCCTCGATGGCGCGTCCGTTTGTCGTAAAAATTACATGACCGTGTTTGCAAGTAGCATAAAGGGTACGTTATGTATAGCAGAATTACAAAAATTGTAATGCTTGAGCCTGTAGAAGCCAAATACCCACAACTGCTCCACACATCAAAGTTTTCTGTCCAAATTAGGAAAAGAAGTTTTACGAATAACTCGTCGAGGTCTCTCATTATACCCATAATTTTGTCAGATTCAGATAGCCAGACATCGATAATAGATACCTTTGTGAAGTTCCGAAGGCGAACGGATGAGAACTCAATGAGCTACATTCCCACAAAGTTGGTGTCTCTACGCGCGCTTAATAGGTCAGTGTCCCCGATTCAGATCTTGCACGCCTCTTGGCCTCAGTGTCGAAGTTGGAGACTGAGTGCAGGCGCACAGGCATGCACGCGCGCGTTGCGCATAGACGCCCTAGCGCATTGGGCGCATCAGCGCCACAAGGTCTATTGATTCCCTAGTACGGACTTGTTTCGTTTACCCCCTGACTCGCTCTCTGTCCCTGTCCCTTAATTTCTAGGCTTGCTACGAGCAACTGATCACTCTCTTATATACTCACTTTCTCCTTTCGAGCACCCTCAGAGACTTTTCCTTGCTCTGAGCGTGCGTAGCCCTTGTTCTCACGAACACGTCATGTACTCACATACCACTGTAGTTCGGACTGACTGTCCATTTGTTAGGTGAATACATACCACAGAGACTTTCCCTTACTCTGAGCTTCGGACTGACTGTCCGTTTGTTAGCTTCATGCGCGTCCGCCTTCGCGAGCCGGACCCTTGCGAACTTGGATATCAGCGCATATCTTCGTTAGGTTATGAGCCCCAAGAGGTTTTCACATCGACGTCTACTCGCTTCACCTGGTGGTCTCTCACACACTCCTTTCGTTCCCACCCCCTCCGGGCGATGTCCAGTCGCTACACCGGCTTGCAGCATCCCTGTGACAACACCTCGCACGTCTTCAACAAGACCGACGTCACCAATCGTTGGTACAATCCAGACCCCAAACTCGATGTTCATTGGATCGCCTGCATCAGGAAACGCCTAAACATCCGTAGTTCTGGGTGTTCTACACTGGAGTTTGTAGCGTGGGTAGTGATGGCGCGTGGTGCCGTAGATCTCCATAGTGCTGTGTAGCTGTGTTACTGAAGTATGTAGCAACATGTAATAACTGTAGCATAGGTTACTATACAGTGATGAATTCCCGCAAGTGTCTAAAAATCGTGGAGTTTGTAAGTTATCAACTGGACACTCACCTTGTCTGTGAGGAGATGCGCACATAGCTTGTAGGCCCCTCATGGTGCACTATATTGCGAACTGACTGTACGAGCCGAGGTGCTATCAAAATGTGAGAGAAGCAGCAGGAAAAATGGTGAGCGCATGAGGGGAAGGATGGTGGTACATCTACACAAGCGGGATGTCGACGTTGTACAACGCTGAGCTTGTGTCGAATACCAGAGCTGGCTAAATCCCAGCGCTTGAGTGGGACATTCATGCAGAACGAGTACTTAGAAGCCTGCTCTAAATCTTGTCTCAGCTGGGAGCGCCGTCGTCAGTTGCTGTCTGCTTCATTTCCTGCCTCCTACCACCATGCATGCCCGGTGTTGCTCACACTGTCCCTCCTGCCAACAACATTCCCTAAATCGGATCGCTGTTGTCACTTAATGTAAGCTCGGCACACTACTTGTTCAAGAGCATCCCTTTGACCCCTGCAGGCTTGTTGCTTTGACAACACGCTGCTCAGAGCGCGACACGGCTGGGGCATGCTAGAGGACCTCGGAGTATGACCTTCTCGGTGAGCCTCCCTTTGGTGCCCATTGTGTTGCTAACTAACATCAGCTTGTTCTTTTGGTGCTCTGTGATAGATAAACATATACCTTGAAACTGCAGCACTGACGCGCCCAATCGCATTGGCCAGGTTGAGCGCAGCAGGTGCATTGACGCGGGTCCGCCGCCACTTAAGTTGAAAGACGTACTCAAGGTGCGCTCCCGTGTCCACACTGACACCCCACTAACTGATGGACGGTGTGCGCAGATCCCATCGCTGACATCAAAGTGCCGCCTCAGCACTGAGAACCTCCTCTCGCCATTGCTGTCCTTCATGCACGCTGTTTGCGAAGCTGTCGCCGAGCATGCCTACGGATGGCGTGCAGCTCTGCCCGCGGGCGCTGCCATTTGGAAACATGTCTATGTCCTTGACGTCCCTTGCCTCACTCTCCTGCAGAGCTAACTTGGTGGCGAGCCCACACCAGACCGCTGCAATGCAATCATGTGGAGCTTGGGCAGTTGTAGCCAAGTTGCACATAGCTATAGAGGTATTGATGTACCTCATGTATGTAAATCATGTGTATGTACTGCCTTAGATACTGGGAATACAAATTTTTGAATATTATCCATACTGCTGGACTGTTCTAAGTGTGAATCAGTGCTGAATTATGGCCACTACATGTGACTACAGCTCATATACAGACCACTACACAGGCATCAGCCACCACTACAGAGGTCTACGGTGCTTCCAGCTAGTACTACGGGCGCTCTACAAACCAGGGACCTAGCTACCATACTACCATCTCTACACACATGTTGTAGACCTTCGTAGCCAAGTAAAGTTTTCCTGATGTGCCCGGGAGCAACCTTGCCCCAACCGCGAAAACCGTCCTCTCAGTGCCTGTGACGAACCCTGGGCCGCTCCCATCACTCCAGAACAGGTCCACCGGATCGCACAGCAACGTGCTTCTCTTCCGAGCCCTACGCCGTCTTCATCCTCTCAATCAAACCCAGCCCCTGTCCTACGCACTCACGCCCCCCTTCCGTCGACATGCCGAGCGCTGCCGATACCATCCAGAAGCTGCTCGTCCGTTCCTTTGCTGAAGGCGGACGGAACGAACTATTGGACGTGGATCCAGCGGGTCAACTTTGCTGCGCTTGGCTCAGCGTTGAAGACTCTGCTGACCGATGCCGTTGTCCCTCGCGAACAAGGGAGGCTGAGGGGAATGCTTTGCTGGCAGCACTCGTCAGCAAGCTTCCTGATTCGATTTTCATGAACATCGCATCCACGGTGAAGGTTCCGAAGGACGTCATCTCAGCAATGAAGGTCCGCTTTGGGCAGTCCACCACCACTTCTGAGGCAAACACTCAGAAGCGCTTGTTTTCGCTGACCTGCGAAAATGACAAGAAGATGCAAGAGCACCTCGATTGCCTCATTCAGCTGAAGGAGGAGATCGCGGAGGCTGGCATCACTTTTGAGGATAGGACCTTCACGGACGCTCTCATCTCATTTGTCCCCACATCCTTCAAACATATCGTCACTGCCTATGAAGCCGCCATCACCATTTACAACTCCCAGAACACTATCACCCCTCGCACTGTCCTTTCCACAGAGCTCATGCCGCTGCGTGCTGAAGCTTAGTCTCGCTTCAACTGTCGCTCGCTCGAGCTCTAAGCCGAAGGATGAAGCCTCCATCGTGGTGGATTTCCAATGGAAGGCCAAGGGCAAGGGCAAGGGTCAGCGGGGAGGGAAGTCGAATGGCAGAGAAGGTGCGACATCGTCGTCATCTGACAATAACGTTACTTGCTTCAAGTGCTCTGGGAAGGGCACTGGGCTAATGTATGCCCGTCAAGAAGAAGAAGTACTCGGAGAGTGCGCATTCTGCGCAAGGGAACTCTTCAACGTCGTCTCGGACGACACCTGCTGCGAAGTCTTTGCCAGCAGCCTCTGCGAAGATAGCCGAAGTCTACGACGAGGGCTGGGCCGCCGCCAACGAGTTTATTGACGATACACTTACCTTGACGTATAACACTGTGGTCGAAATCTACGACTCCGGCGCTACGAATCATATGTCCCCCTTTTGGCATATGCTGTCAAATTTTCGCGAAATTCCCGAGTGCTCTGTGCGCGCTGCAGGCAAGATGTCTTTCTCTGCCTGTGGTCTGAGTGACATGAAGATCGTAGCTCCGAAGGGCGATGCCTTTGTTGAAATCCTTCTCAAGGACGTACTATACGCCCCCTGACATGTCTGCCACCCTCGTCTCCCTTGGTCGTTTCGACGATGCCGGTCTCATCATGCGTATTGGTGACAGCCACTGTTAAGTCACTCTGACGTTCTGGTGCAGTGATCTGTTCGATCCCGAAGGTCCGAGGCCTCTACCGCGTCTACCACGATGAGGGCAAACTCTGCAGCCGTCTTGCTGCAGGTTTTGCTTATGGAGCTGCACTAGCGTCTCGGGCACACCTCTTTCGCATATTTGCGAAAGATGATCAAGGCGGGCTCTTTTGCAGGTATCGAGGGCGATTCCGAGCAGCAGCTTGAAGGGGAGTGTACTGTCTGCATGCGTGCTAAGGCAGTGCGCAAGCCTATTGCTTCACATCGTTCCTCTCCACACTGCAAGAACTTTGGCGACCGCATCCACATAGACGTCTGGGGTCCTGCCCTGTTCAGACGACTAGCCACTGCCGGTACTCGCTCACCATGCTCAATGACACCACGCTCTGGCTCAAGCAGCCTTTACTTTGCACCAAGGATGAAGCCTTCGTGAAGTACGTCGGCTACGAGGCCCGTCTTTACATGCAGCATGGCGTGAAGATCAAGGCTGTCCAGTCAGACCACAGTGACGAGTTTACTGGGACCGACTTCCTCGACCATCTCACGCGTCAAGGTACAGTCCAGCGGCTTACGGTGCATGACACGCCTCAGCATAATGGCTCCGCCGAGCGAACTCATGATACCATCCTAAACATTGTCCGCGCCTCCTTATCTCATCAGGCTTGTCTCGCACACTCTGAGGCGAGGCTATGCAGCATGCCGTTTGGCTTTTCAATTGTACTCCCCATTCTGGGATCGATTTCGCTACGCCCTTCGAGCGCCGGCCGGGAAGAAGCCCAACCTGCCCGACACGCATCTCTTTGGGTCAATATGCTTCGTCAAGCTCAAGGACGCGAGCAAGATCGATGCGTGTGCAGTCGAGTGCCGTTGGCTTAGCTTCGATTCGACATCAAATGGCTATCGTGTCTACTGGCCGTCTCAGCGCAAGATCTCAGTCGAGCGCGATGTCACCTTCTCGTCTCAGGAGGTTCCACTCTTTGAGGGGGAGGATTACAGTCTTGACAATGTCCACGGGATGATGCACGCGACAATATTTCAGTCAAGGAGCAGAACTCTGATAACGATGACACCCTCAGCCTTCGCCTGAATCCTTTGACCCTTCCCCACCCCTTCGCCGCTCAGCGAGAATTCGCACTCTGCAGGGTGGTACAGCGATCTCTGGCGATGAAGTCAACGAGGATGTTTATGTCCTGGAGGCGAACCTTGAAGCAGCTCACTCTGAGATGCTAGGTCTCGATCCCGAACACACCAGGAAGCTCTTCGTGGTCAGTACGCACCTCAGCGGCAGGACGCTATAGATGACGAGGTCTCTCGACTCCTGTCTTGCGATTCCTGGGAGTACGCTGATCCTCCTGATGGCGCTGAATGTCATTGGCTCTCGCTGGGTCTACAAGGCAAAGCTCGATGCACTGAGCGCTATCTCAGCCTTCCGGCGCACGTCTGGTTGCACAAGGATTCACTCAAGTCGAGGGAATCAACTTCTTCTCAGACAATACCTTTGCTCCGGTGGCGAAGATGTCTTCGAAGTGTGCGAATGCAGCTTTGGCCGCTCGACTCAGTTACTTCTTAGGCCAGAAAGACATCTGTTCGGCTTTCCTCTATGGGCGACTGAAGCCCGATGAGATCATCTACATGCATTCGCCGCCGGCTGTGACCCTCAAAGGCATCAGGCCTGGTCAAGTCCTTTGTCTCAAGGTTGCGCTCTATGGGTTGAAGCAGGCAGGCTGACGCTGGGCTTTGGTCCTTCGGCGGGATTATGGCCAACTGCGGTCTTACTCGCTCTAAGCACGATCACGCTGTATTCTTTCGGCACCTTCCTGGCGGACATATCGCCATCATCTCTGCCCACATTGACAACCTCACTCTCATTGCTCCAGAGGCAAAGATTCTCCAGCACATGAGCAACAAGATCGACTCGCACATTCAGGCTGACGTCACTCGAGGATCTTCGCTGGCTGCTTGGTATGGCCATCACTCGTGACCTTGAGAAGCGTACAATTTTGTTCTCTCAACATGCTTACATCGACCAGATTATCAGTCGGTATGGTTTCGAGGGCATTAAGCGGCTCGCTATCCCAAATGGACCCACATGTGCAGTTGTCCAAGGATGACTGTGCATCCACCCCGGAGGAGGTTGCCGCCATGCGTCATAAGCCCTATCGTCAGGCACTTGGCGCTTCATGTATGCCGCAGTCGCTACTCGACCCGACATCTCGTGACGCTGTCTCTCAGCTCGCGCGCTACTCGGAGAACCCGGGTATGCACCACTAGAACCAGCTCCGTCGCGTCTACGCGCACCTCAAGGGCACGCGCGACTTCGCTCTCACTCTTGGAAGCGATAGCAGCGAGCCCTTGGTTGGCTACTCTGACGCCAACGGTATGAGTACCAAAGGACATCAGGCCATCTCGGGCTATGCTTTCCTCATCAGCGGTGCCGTTTTCTGGTTGTCGAAACGACAGGAAATTGTGGCACAGTCGACTTCTGAGGCCGAGTATATCACTCTCGCATATGCTGCGAAGGAGGCGCTCTGGCTGCGCACATCTGGAAAAACCCCTCCTTCTAATCTGTGGTTTATACTTCTTTTAGTGCTAAGTTGTTTATTATGCTCTTTTCTACTTTTTGTGAAAATGCTTTTTTAAAATATAGCTCATTTAGCTAATTTACCTCTATTAGCTTGCTAAACAGTTTTTTGCCTTTTAACATTCTAACCCACTATTTGTTAGTGGCTTTTTATCACCTAACTGACTTTTCATCACTTACCAATGCCTTATTACATGCTTTCATTAGCTTATTTACTAAGTTTCTTTTGCCTAATTTCTCACTATTTCATGTTTTATCAATAGTTTATCATTATCTTCTTACTTATTTGCTTGTTATTTGTGCTACATTTACGACATTACTTAGAGCTTATGACACTTATTTTGCTATTGCTTTTATTTATTATTAAACCCTTATTATTATATTGTTTTCAGCTAATTTAGTTCTTTCCCTCGCTTTTTTGCTAATCAGCTAATATACATACTTATACCATTACACTTTTAGAGGTAATACAGCTCTATATAACTGCCAAAAAGGAGCTGCTTATGTTTGGATTGTCTATTTTTTAAATATAACAGCCACAATTGAACAACAAGTTGTAATCACTTTTAAATATTATAACAGCTCTAAAAGAGTGACTGATCCATTCTGTATGTTTTTGTTAATGGGTTGGGCTAAAAGGACAATTATAAAACATAAACACAATGCACACACATGGACTCGAACCCAGAACCACCTCAGTTAACTCACCCAAAAGGTTAACAACTGCGCCATAGTGGCTTGATTTTGTTCTTTCACACATCATTTATGACCTACCAGGCCTGTTAAGCGCCTCAACGTCTCCTGAAGCCTTCGCGTTTGGCATCACCTTCATCTAGTCTCCTAGGCAGAGTAGACAGACTCAGATATGACGGACGGTCGTCTGTCTGGCATCTGCTTTTTCAACTGGGGTTTTAGGCACTAGTCCGCTATCAGCCGACATGCCGCTTACTCAGAGGCCAAGCAAGACCAAATAACGCGATGTTCAACGCGTAGAGGACCATGCAACATCACACTGCACTCGCGTTCTGTGTGCCTACTTGCACACAGATATTTTCACAATAACACATACCCTCTGGAACTTACCAAAGGGATAATAATCGCCACTCGCTTCACTGTGCCTAGTAGTGATAGCCAGGGGTTTGCAAACTCTCGGAGGGTTAAGGGTAAGGGTTGGGAAAAGTTAACCCTTGTCTGGCAGGGGTTTCCATTCAAATAGCAGATGTGTTGCTAGATAGAGCTGCAAGTGTTGTGAGTGCTTTCTATATTAATGCAAACTACTCAAATAGAAGGCTGACATTATGATTAAATGAAAAAGCACTCAAAGCACCATTTTCTGCCCATTTTGGCAAGGGTTTGAAGGTAACCCCAACCCTTACCCTTCATGAGGGTAAGGGTTTTGAAGGTAAGGGTAAGGGTTAGCCTCTAAGCATGGAGGGTTTACCCTTGCCAATCTCTGGCGCCTGGCGTAGTGATTAATCAAGCCATCCAGAATTATGGCACCTTGACCGGTATAGAAGTGTTTATTTGTATTGAGTAAGAGACTTATATAGACATCTCTAAAGGCATTTTATTGCTGTTCAACGTGTGCTGTGAAGCTCCAGGCTGAAAGGCTAACCAAGGCATGAGAGAGGCCAATGCCCTGCGTTCGGGGCCTGTCTTAGCAGTGATTTCCTATCAAATGCTGCAGAAAAACAGACAAAGGTGTACTCCTATTGAAGGTGATTTTCATGTCATTGTATGATAGCAGAGTCTCCCCAGTGTCTTCTCACAGTATTGTCGTCTCCTCCGATAACAGAGGCAGCACAGAAGGAAAGGCGCTTGATGACTAATGTATCCAAATCAAGCGAGAATCACCATATATGGGACTAGTGCTTAAGGCCCACGCGTCAGAAAACAGACTACCTTCATTCCCTCAGTTCTCCATCTCTAACTGATGTGTCAGCTGCTTTGCGATCACCTACCACACACCCCACCAGGACCCAAGCGACATTTCTACGACAACGGAGGGCCAGGTGATGGATAGAGCAAGGCCGTGAAGGAAAGGGGCTCCCCTACAAACGAGGTACGTGGCTGTCTCGCCGCATCCACCGCTGCTACTCTGAGAACTGTCCCGTGGCCGTGCATGCATGGCTTATGGACGGTGGTTTATAAGTAGGCACCACACAGCCCTCTGGAGTAACGGCGCACGAATGCCCGCGTAGTCAAGCACGACACAACATGCCCAACGCCGGCAGGCGAGTGCGACGCCGACGCCGCAAGAAGCCGGCGCACACGACACAACGTGTACCACACGAAGCGGCACGACGGCCACACGGTGGTAACGGACGCGACGACGCCAACGCCCGGCGCGTGGGACGGTGGCAAAGCACGCGCGAGGGCCGGCGCAAGCGAGCGCACCGCCGCACAACAAAGGGCCGACGCACGACCCAAGGACCAGGGCAGCAAGATACACAGGCGCAACGCCGAAGAATGCAGCACGCGCACCACGCCGACATCGGCCGCGGGACGTGGCGAAGCACGGCATGCGCAGATCGACGCAGGCAAGCACGCCGCCCGACGAATAAGAAGCCGGTGTGCATGGCACGAAGGGTGTGGCAACGTATGCACGCACGCGCAGTGCCGATGGATGCGCACCACGCCAACACCGGTCGCGTGAGATGTGGCGAAGCACGGCACGCGAGCTGATGCAGGCAAGCGCGCCGCCGACACAAAGGGCCAGCGCACGACCACGAGGACCAGGGCAGTGACCTACACGAGCACGATGCCAACGAGTGCAGCGTCGCGCACCATCGCGGCCGGCGTGTGGAACATGGTGAAGCCACTGACGTGTGTAGGCTGATGCTGGTGAGTGCGCCCCTCGTCAGAAGGGGCTGGTGCATGGCTTGTGAGGAGCAGGGTAGTGGTGTATGTCAGCATATTACTGACAAATACAACACACAGGCAAGTATGGCACCTGGTGTGCAGGCTTATCTGCACAGTATGAGTAGTTTGGTGTATTAGGTAGTTTAGTTTTGTATGTAAATAACCAAACATGGAATGTAATGTATCAGTCCAGATCAGCAGGGGGATTTCTCAGATGACTAGTCAAGCAGTAGTGGCATTATAGCTGCATGTAAGGAACAAAATAGGACAGTAAGAAACAGAATAGCAGAGAAGTAGTGCTAATTGCCCTAATATATAGAACAATTAAGACAATTAGCAAAGGACCTCACTAAACTGCCTTATTGGCCTTATGCACCTATTTATCTAATTGTGTTACTTTGATGCTTATGTGCAATGAATTAGTGCTTATCAGCAGGCATTAGGTAGAAATAGTAGGGGAGTTTTTTCGGATGCAGCTACCTCACTGAGGTCTAGCTCATGCCCTCCGACGCGACGACGCTCTACTCGGACAACCAAAGCGCCATTGCCCTAGCCAAGGACAACCACTTCCACTCTCACACTAAACATATCGACATTCATTTTCATTTCATTCGCTACCATATCAACCACAAGAACCTCATCATCGCCTACTGCCTCTGACGATATGGTCGCTGATACCCTTACGAAGGCGCTTCCCTTTGATGAAGGCCAAGCACTTCGCTTCTGCCTTAGGCCGCAAGCTTGAAGGAGAGTGTCAAAGTTGGAGACTGAGTGCAGGCGCATAGGCATGCACGCGCGCTGCGCATGGACGCCCTGGCATCGGGCTTATCAGCGCCACAAGGTCTATTGATTCCCTAGTACGGACTTGTTTCGTTTACCCCCTGACTCGTTCTCCGTCTCTGTCCCTTAATTTCTAGGCTCGCTACGAGCAACCGATCACTCTCTTATATACCCACTCTCTCCGTTCGAGCACTCTCAGAGACTTTCCTATACTCTGAGCGTGCGTAGCCCTTCATTCTACGGACACGTCATGTACTCACATACTGCTGTAGTTCGGACTGACTGTCCGTCTGTTAGGTGAATACATACTAGAGACTTTCCCATACTCTGAGCTTCGGACTGACTGTCTGCCTGTTAGCCTCATGCGCGTCCGGCCGTGCGAGCCGGACCCTTGCGAACTTTGATATCAGCGCATATCTTTGTTAGTTCATACATCGGCTGGGGTTGCACATCGGTGAGAGTCGGCCAGCCTGTCGACGTAACATTTCATATCGTCCCACAGAGACTGCGCAAGAAAAAACCTGATGATGGACGCCACATCAATGTACCCGAAAGGCTTTCATCCTGTGCAAACCGACTTTCTGCAAGATTTCCTGCATGTGGCACCAGTGATTACTCGTCTTGGAGTATGGCCGCCAGTCAAGTACTACTTTGTCAATTTTGGTATCGCAGTACAGATACCACCAGAGGTCACCCCCAAACTAGCGGTCGGAGAGCACGGCCTGGACCGGGAGGTGCCAGAACTATCGGCTACAGTTCTGTACGATCCATTCAAGGTGGACATCTTCATAGTGGGCAACGTTTTCTGCAAGGAGGTCCATGCCGTACGTCTTCGCTATGTCTGTGGCCTCCTACGATGCTTATCTACTTCTCAAATACGTCTAGAAATTCTCCAACGTTCACTTCTTGAAGCTGTTGATCAAGTCTATGACACAGCGCGATCCTGATCAGTGTCCTGGACGCTGACGCTGGCATTGCAGCAGTGGCCGGAAGATTCAGCGGTGGAATATGTTTCGTACATCGAGGGTACCGTCTGCGGGAGTGGATTCCAATCAAGAGATTATATCCTTCGACATTGTTGCGTTTTGAAGCTTGGCATGATTCTCTCGAGACGATTCCTCTTCTGGACCGCACGATGGCTCGAAATACTGAGCCGCCTTGGTTGATGAGCTGTCCATCCTCTAGTACTGTATCTATTATTTTGCTTCCTCACCGGGTTGTGCTTCATTTACTTTCTTCTTCAGACTCTACACTGTTGTTTGTACACTTTTAACACATAGAGCCAGCTCAACTGCGCTAATACGTTCAACCATAATGACCATCCTTGTAGAATGTGAGGAACAGGTGGTGCGAGCGACTGAGTAGTCTCCTCAGCAAGGTCCCGCAACACCAAGTCCGCGAACACCCTTTTATTTGTGCTTTCAGCACCGGCCCATGAGATGATATGATTATTAGACCCGCTGCAGGCGTATGGCGCACATCACGCCCCTCGGACAGTTCAAAGCTAGTCATTATTGACAGGAGATGGATGCGGGAAGGGCGTCCTTTAGGTCATTTCGCCGATGTCGGTCTTAGTGCTTAGATATAACCACAAATGAATTGTACGGATATGGGCGACGGACGGTATCTGAGTAATCATTGCATGACACTGGCATATATGTTTAGAAAAACAGCATTGATATACAACTATCTCAAAACAAGTCTACTCTCAAAGCCGACAAGGTTTGGTTTGGACTTCCTCTGGTCAACGGGCGTCAGAATGCAGAGCACCGTACCACGCGGTCATGCTCTTGATGTATGAGCCCTGAGCCCTGAGCCGGACATGACGGTGGGGCATCTATCAACTTGTGTTGATAAGTAGCGTATCAAGAGAGCTTCTGAGAACGTACTATGGCATACATTGTCACACGCCCAAAATACGCCCCCTTTCGAAGACCGTAGCTCGTGCTTGAGAAAATCCATGAGCCGCACATGGTTGTAAACGGAGAAGAGTGGTGTGCTAGTGAAGTTATGGCTGCTTGCGGTTATTGTTGCGCTGACTATCAGTACTATGACTCATGCAAGGGCTAACGTGGTCTCTGTAAGGTAGGACACTGAGTCGTAGTGTAAGCCCATTGCGTGGTAGCAACTCACCCGGAAACCTTCCTGATTATGAGAGAAATGCAAGATACAAGCCGACTGCAACCCTGCTTCGTAGACAATAGGAAGCTCCGTGCCGACGAGGACCTGACAACGCTTAGATCACAGCTCTCACCGTTGGCGGTAAGCATGCTACCTGACGCCCGTATGATGGGTACAGGACATCCAAGTTGGGGATATTTGCGCTACGTTCTTTGATGTTCTTTGAGATAGCATAGAGTAGAATTTCAACAGAGGTTCCAAGTTCCCAGCACCCGGCCGCGAGTCACCGAGAGTTCTGGGAACAGTGATGACTCCAGAATCAGATGGGAAGGCATCATGTCTAGAAGCGAAATGAGGAGAGATTAATCTGAGTACATTTGGACGACATACCCCACGTTCCCTGTTTAGACGATCCGCCCAAAACGGCGCTGAGAGATCACAGTCTGTGCATTAAGTCTCGAGCTCCCAGTGTGCGGCCACGAGTCACCCTGTTCCTGAGCCATGATCTTCGGAGGTGGGGCGCTCGTATCATGCAGCGAGGACGAGGGCGTTCGAGAAGCGGTTGTGAAACTGCATCGATGCACAGGAAGTTGTCCGGTTTTGAAGGGCGTGCGATGGGCGTAGGAGATGTCCACGCCCGTTCTGATCTCTACAAAGGGCGACGTGGATTTTGGTGCTCCAGAGTAGTAGGGGAAATCATGGCTGTAGTGTGCAGTCACGTCGCAGCCAAGCTGAATGGTGAACGTGGCAACCAAAGCGTGCTGCTGACTATAGGAGATTATTTGGGCATTGTTTGTGTCTATGAACGGCTTATATAATCTACTCTCACAGCGATCAGAGCGATGTTTGAGGATGACTGCTACTCGCAGCCCATAGCTGCGTTGCTCGTCCACTTGAGTCACTAGAAAGCTTCCCGACACTGCACAGAGTAATTCGCAGTGTGCTGACCACTGTCAGGGGCGAACAGGATAATGGCGCCTTGGTAGGCGCCCAAAAGAGCGAGAAGCTCCGATGCCCTGAAAGCGGTGGGAGGCGGGAGTCGGCCTCACCTTGAAGCAGTCATCACACTCACCTTGCAGCTAAGTCAGACGTCATAAGCAATGTGCTCGACATCTCGCTTATGCGTAGAGTTTTAAAGTCTTTCTATAAAGTGTACACACCTTTCCAACATGCGCTGGCCTGCAGCTCCGAGTTCGGAGGCACAGCGGATATATTCTCAACACTGCACGGCCGAACTAGTGCACCTCTCTCAAAAACATATGGGCACGTAACTTCATCTGAGATAACAGTGTAAGCACTCATCATGCCATGCGATATGCCGTGGTTGCCCTTCCAGCATCTACTATCCTGGGGGCCAGCGCCGTTGCCGCCAATGAACGAAAGACTCGGAGGAAGGTAGTGGTGCGTTCAGTACCACATTGGGGACGGTTTTTGAGACCGGTGGATATGTGTAAGTCTTGGCGCACAGACTACGTATCCCTGTAAGCAATACGCTGTCTCTGCCATGTCGCAAACACGGTGAATCAACCTCCACGACTTGCGGACATACCCGTTGGTATACTCGCATGGCCAACATGAAGGCACTCACTGTACTTCGTCTCTGCTCCACTGATGTCCAAGAAGCCTCATGGCGTGAATCCCACCCATCTTCGCCACAGTGAAGCATATTCTCCTATAGCCTGAGCTTCCCGCAATGCCACTGCGTCTCAAGAATGTCTGAGTTGTCTTGGAGTCTTCGCAACAAGTGCCGCAACAGAGAAAGCATATGCGTGAGACAATATCCTGAGAGTGTACATTGTTAGCAGCTCTTGAAGAGCTGATCGTCGTCCGTAAGGACGCAGCAGAGGAGAGGAGACGCACCATGAAGCTATAACCATGTCGAAGGGCCGACTTCGTTAACTTCTAACGCAAGGATTTCAAGATGCTCATCCCGCCTAAGTTGCCACCAATAATATGTAAATGCCAGAGCTCAAGTCAGCGCAGTCGGCTGGAGGCTCATGGTGCACATGCGAGGTAGCTGAGACATAGTACGACGGTGCCAGTATGAACCAGAAATGCATTATTGTTCAGCAATAGTACGAAGTTTGTGTCAGAGCGAGGCTGGTAGCGAAGAATATCGGCATTAGCTGAGGAGCCCTGGATGAGGCCGGGAGAGAGTTGGATGTGGGGGTTGGGAGCGCGGCACACTGCCAGCCTGCTGCCAGCGCACTGGCGAACCTCCGTAGCGCTGTTCGTGGTCAGGCGGTTGCCTGTTGCCGCACATCAACTCGTGTACACTTTGCATACACCCAATACATGCCTGTCCTTTCAGGGCTTTGCCATCCAAGCCTCTGCGCCAGCGAGCAACTTGGCTGCCATGTTGAAGGAATGTTCAGCAGCTCATTGTTAGCAGTAGCATTGTCGAGAATGCTTACGGAGCGTATTGTATCCTGTGCCTTGCAGAGTCGTGGTGGCTGCCACCCGTACAAGGACGTCGGTTGATATTTGCCATTACGAAGACCAGGGACAAACGCAGGACAGTACCTCTTGCACTTGTACACCAATTAATAGCAAACACGGTTGTCGTGCTGACCGTCGACCATTCAATGGTGTCTCGTGTTCCAAACTGTTCTATCTGCGTCATTTGCTTCTATACAGTACTGTCAGTCGGAGCTAAACTAGGCACGGCTCGTTGTTACATGTATGACACCCACAGGGCGGATGTGTCAAACCATTGCTAAGGAATACAAGACCCATCTGTTGCACGCTGCAGAATGACAGCGATGAGGTAAATTCCTGCCTTGTACTGTGAAATGAAGACGTCTCAGCCGCATGCGTCCCGAGGGTTGATGAGCTATACTGGCAGCGTCAGCTTCTCTCTATTTGCTTGGCTGTTAGAGTTTCTGCAACAAGATTATGCGTGTCAGTGCCAGTGAAGGAGCTGCAGTGACAATGCCCAACGCACCATGTGTACAAGGGATCCAGGCAATACTCCTCGGTCACCACCATCGTCACACCGGTATGAGAAGCCAAGTGCTGTCACGCGAACGGACCCTCAACCTGAACTTCCCGCTCAGGCAACGTGTAGCGGGTGGTCATCTGCTGGACAAGGGCAGAGAGAAATGGCCGAGATTTGGTGAGATAGATTGATCGGAGACTCCAGCTTTCATGCGTGAAACGAGTCGGCTTGCGCCCACGAGGCGTCCATCTTCTTGTAATAGCTGCTGTGCCTATGGGCAACATCCTTGCAGTCATCTAAGAGAGTAAAAAGTTGCCTCCTATGACTAGTACTGTTGTCCATTGTATCTGGCTTGGTGCATGACACCGCCGTGAACACTGGACCTGAAAACCTGAAATTCGAACACAGCTTCTTAGGGGCAATACAATATCATGTAGAGCTCACAAAATACCTGTTTGAGCTGCTGAGAATTGCAAAAGCCTGTCGTGACCGGCGCGAAGAGGCAGTTGGGACGAGATAGGTGTCAGACGGAAAAGGGTCGATGAGCAAGCGTCTGTTCATGTTGTGCTTTGCTGATGACACATGCTGGCGCCTATCCAAAGCACGCGACCATCATGCGATGATCTTTTATCGGAAACTGTTTGGCATCTGTTTATCCATGTGTTCCTCTTATCTTACTGGTTCCCACGGCCTGACACCAAAGCAACAGCTTTGCAGAACGCATCCATGGAACACGACCAGTACTAGTCTCTCCAGACAGACCTTATGTCATCGACGATTACATTCGATCCTCTCGAAGGTCTGTCTAGAGAGACTAGCCAGTTCCGCTGGGGTCTTGAGTGCTTTTACATAGGTGACAGCGGGATCGAGATGTATTCTGACACCTGTAGGGCGAAACGTAAGTAGTCTCAAGGTGTGCAAGTCCATTGTCAGACATTCTAGAATACTAAATATACTATACAGTTATCTGTTACACATGGCAGGCAACTCTTCGCACAATGAAGAAGCCCGTGAGTCACTGCCCAGTGAGGTCATCGCAGCCGAGCTACAGAAATGCTGATCAGAGCCTGGACACGACCTCATCGGCAGTAGGCCTGCTCTGACTATCAGTGTTCCAGCAGTCGCGGCACAACGTCCACAGCTCGGCGCGCATTGTCTCTGACTTGCTTGGCTGCTTGGGGGTGTGATGGAAGTTCCCCGCGAAGAACAGCCGCTCGTATCTCGCTATTCTTGTTACCATACTTCGCATATGGATCTTCCCCAGTGTATAGCTCAAACCTTGTGAGCGTACACCTTATACAACAATGTCAAATGCTAACCTCCATGCAGACGTGGCCGAAAGAATATATGTCTCCCGGCGGTGTGGGACGTGCTGTTCCAGAGGATGCTTCGTTGCCGATTACTTCAGGCGCGATCCACCTCACATTCCCTGACCGTGCCGACTGGTATCTCGCACTTTGACCGCTCACAAAGACAGCCAGCCCAAAATCCGTGATCTTGACAGTTCCTGCCGCATCGACCAAGATGTTGGGCTACATTAGGCAAGTGGTCAAGAGGGAGAAGCATCAGAGAGTAACGTGCTGACCCACCCCTCTAAGATCACCGTGCGCAATACGTTCTTGATGTAGGTATGCCACACCACGAGCTATTTGCGAGATCTGTGGAAATCCGTCATATCTGTGGCACAACGCAAGGTTGAAACGACTTGTACCCATTTATCCATCAAGCGGTCCAGTTCCGACATGGTATGTCGCGTTCTGCCAGACATAATCTTCGCACGATATTGCCTGACAGTTCCATGCTCCATCCACGGTGTAATAATATGAGGCACACCGCTATCCTTGGCGATCCCGAGTACCTCAATGATATGAGCGTGCCGTGTTGTCTTGCAGGTCAGAAGTTCGAGATACATTTCCTGTATGTTATAGATGTTCAGCGTAATGTATCGTGGCAGCTGAACTCACGTAGACTGCTAGTCAACCTACCTTCATCTGAGAAGTCGTGTCCACCGAAGTGGCAAATGCTCGGAGACTCTTCATTGCCACCTTCTGCGTCTTTCCCATAGCGCCCAGGTCGACATTGCCGAAGCCACCGCCGTATTTCTTTTCCATCTTCTCTACATATTTATCTCCGGTCAGCAGAAACGCCCGTGGTAGACTTCCCGATGTCTGAGCCAAAGACGTCAAGATGCGACGTAGTGCATCCCTTCGATGAGCACTCTGGCGATTGTCCCCGAGCTCCTCAATTTTCTAATCCAATACCAACAACTCAATGCACAACAGACAGCCCGCCGGGAGGTAACGTACCTTGAATAATGATTGAAAAACCTCCTCTAAGTGATCGCCTCGTAGACAAGACAAAAGCTCCCTATAGTAGTGCGAACGATTACGATCGACTTGTTCAGCTTCCCGGATGGCCATACCAAGCAGGGACCAGCGAAATTCATTAAAGGTTTCCTCAGGAGAAGGACTTCCCGGATGCAACGCCGCCTGCATCCTTGCCCTAAGCCTCATCAATCTGAAATGTCGTAGGACAAAATCCTTTCGTGCAATGTCGGCCACATCTTTGTTTTGAGCGGACATCTCGTACTCTTGATAGGTGGTACCTTCACCGGGATTAAGACTTGTCCGAGGCATCACTCAACAAACGCAGCACGTACGAGGGTAAAACTGAATCCAGCCGTGCACGAGGACCATCGCCGCAAGTGTCTCCCTCGCAATTTGCTGCAAATGAATGACCATCTCTGTGTGCACTTTCTCCTTCTGCTCTTCAGACAAAGGATTCTGTTCCTTGGGCGCGGACTGCTGCTCCTCGGATGATAGTATCTGCTTTTGAAAGTATTCATGCCTTGCATAAGCCAGCTGAGTGACGCACTGGTCTACAACATCCTCCAGTGCATCAAAATGGGGATATTGTATCGCATCAAGGTCGATGTTTGTGCGCTCAAGCGAGTGTATCAGCTCGGTAGCTCCGAACGCCAGCATCGCACTAATAACCGTAAGGCATTCTTGCTGGGTGGCAGTCAATTTTCAAGTTCACAGCAGGACTGTTTACTCTCTCACCAAAACATCATCCTCCGGTGCAAACGGCTTGCACTCAAAAAGCTCTACTGCCAATGAACGCAAGTTCACCATAAGACGGAGAGCCGGCCAAGGGACCTCGGGCAGCTTCTGCGCAGAAGAAGGAATAGGTCGAGCTTCCAGTCTCATATCAACGTAAAGAGTTCCAATTCTCTTTGCGTCCATGTTAAGTATTTCCCTTTCCAGATTGGTTTGACCTGCAGCGTCACAGCTCGTAAATTGAGTCCCAGAGGGAAGTATCAGAACCGCGCACCCTGCGCAATCAGAGCGCCTGTCTTTACATGGACCTTTCCAATAAAGATATCTTCCCCGTGTTCGTCCTTCGTACTGAACTTGAAAATCAGGGTATACGCTCCCGCTGGCAAAGCACTGGACATCTCTTTTAACGTGATACTGAGAACTACAGTAGTCAAGTACTCACATGCGCTTTGACTCGCCGGGGCTCCGTGAAACCCAACCGAAGGATAATGTCACCTCTCCCTCTGACAGATAATACCCATCTCCAAAGTGATGTACAGTTCCGACTAGACTTCCAATTTCCAGTCGTACACTCCGTCCGCTTTGCTTTACGCCAACTGAAGTGGCTCTGAAGGTCGCACGGAGGGCTGATAACGGCGATCAGTTATGGCGACCAAGCCGGTGCAGCTTTGAGTCGTACAAAGTACGCGAACTGGCACTGTTGAATCTTTGCTCCATGTTGGCTCATTTGGGAGGGGCTCCATCGATCTTGAGGTCTAGCGTCGAGGATGTGCGAGCGGGATGGAGATTGTTATGGACAAGGAGCTGAACCAAAGCTTAACATCAGCTGAAAGCGCTGTCCGACCGAGAGCCAACGTGCCTCTTTCCCACCTTCAAGTTTGTCTCTGAGTCACTTCACTCGCAGTAGTGCATGCATGCGACTCGTAAACACCATCAATAAAGCTCTATCGGATACAAGTACCGGTCTGTAACAGACACGTAGAGACGGAAGGTTATGTACATAGGGAAATCCTCAAGTTCTCCTGCCAGAACTACGCCTCCGGGTGCTCGTCGTGGTTCTCGAGAAAGCTATCGGGATGTGAGACGAAGCTGTAGTTGTCGACGTCGCGCTCCCGATCGAAATGAACGAAGCTGAAATTATCGCCATTATCGTGAGGAGCCCTCCGTTGATCATCGCCATTGTCTGCTAGCACGGAGCTCGGTTAGCCGTAGTTTTTGCGGAGAGTGGGCGGCTTACCTTGCCCATTCGACCCCGGTCTGACCAGATCCTCGTCCTCCTTTTCGATGTCGATAACGCTTGTCTTTTCTGTGGGAGCCTCCGGCTTGTATTGACGTTTTCGCGTGTTGGCGGTGGTCTTCTATGGCCGTACAAAACAAAACAAAACAGGAAATTGACTACTGCTTCAACAGGAGGCAAAGAACCAAGGACCACTTACTATATAATTGGAACGCAACGTTTCGACGGACTGACGCAATTGGTTCACTGACTCCACGAACGCCTTCCGTTCACGGGATTCGAGCTCTGTTGTGCTACAGATTATATCTAACTGACCTATGTACGTGTCGACTTGGTCTTGTAAACTATGTGGTGCTGTTGAGTGCAGAAACCGGGCTGATGAAAGGCAACACGGGACTCACTCTATGAAGCTAAAGTAAAGCGTCTCTACGGAGTGGCACTGATACAGCTTCGTGACATGGTCATAGCTTCCTCGCTCAAGCTCCTCCTTTTGTAGCCTCTCAATGTCTGTTTTCAGCGCTTTGAGTTTTTCCGTAATATCGTTTAGGGTGTCGAATAGCTCTTGCGAAGTCATCGTAGGCCGAGATGTGTCTCCGCGCGCCGTTAAGTCCGCGATCGCCTTAGAAACAAATTTGCTCAAAGCGCCAATGGAAAGGATCGAATTTCTCTTGTTGCCGCGCGATACTGACGTTTTTGCGGGAGTGGATGGTCGCATAATGACGGACTAACACCAAGAATGATAGCGGCTAACACAAGACGTCAGCGAAGAACTGGGCTGGGTAGCGGAGGAAATGCGAACCGCAATGCAGATAGGCCTCGTCAGTGAGATGGCAATGAGTGGCTGGAGAGGGAAGACCAGTTCCCGCGTGATATAAGGTGATGCTTGAAGTGGGCGAGAGCAGAGTTGTTGGCGAAAGCGGGGGATCGCGTGCAGCCGAGGACAATGTATTGACATCTTATCCTCATCACGGTAACAGTGTGAAGGGTGCCCAATTGTGTCCCGTACTGGCGTTTGGAAGAACGTCAATCGCATTTGACGACCCGGCCGGCTTGGAACGGACGCACAGAGACAAGCACCAAGGAACCAACCAAATTTGGGCAGTTACCATCACGTGCGTTACCATCACGTCACGCATCCGCAAAGTTGGTGGGATCAAAGTGCCAACGCACCAAAGACACGCGGCGGCCTTCCCAAGGCGTGAGGAGAGCGTTGCTGGCTGGCGTGGCAGCGTTCCTCCAGCTCACACTCTGCGCTCCCTCGACCGCGCCTGACTCTTGACTCCAGGGTTACTTCCTCCACCATGGGCACAGAGGCAGATCTAGAGGCGGATCCTCTGGCCAGCTACCGCGAAGAGATCCGGAAGCTGAATCTTAGGTTGATAGGACGCCAGGTTGCGCTTTCCGGTTCAGAGGAGCGATGGCGGGATAGGCAGGTGTTTCTACAAGAGCATGGATACATGCTACGCCCACGGTACCGCCCAGGATGGCAGCCATCGTGGCTGAACGACCCTAGCCCGGATCCAGCGAAGTACGAGGATTGTGTGCGGTTGCCTGTGAGTGTTATGCACCATTTCTCCAAGCATTGACTGACATAATGGGCTAGCCAAACGCAGCCATTATCGATGCTACCCGCATTTCGGACAACAAACTGGTCTACCTGAAGCGCATGCGCACAGACGGTGAGGAAGCCCGTATCGCAACCATGCTTTCCAGCGGAGGCGTCGAAGCCGATCCAAGAAATCATTGCATACCAGTCCTAGAGTTACTACAAGACGACCAGGACAGCACGATTTCGTACCTTGTCATGCCTTACGTTCGCCAGTTGGATCAACCCCCTTTTGAAATCGTGGGCGACGTGTTCTCCTTCGTGGATCAGATACTGGAAGTGCGTACTCGAGCATATCATTTTGTACAAGCTGCTAAGACTTACCCAGGGGCTTGTGTACATACATGAAAAGGGTGTAGCACATCGGTACGTATCGTATCTAGTATAAGGCGCTACGATCTTGATTTGAAGTTTTGCAGTGACTGCTCATGGTTCAACCTCATGATGGACTCAGCATTCTTATATCCTTTGGGATTTCATCCCATAGAGGTCTCACGCCTTCCCGACATGAGCGACATAGCCCCTGTTCTGCCCCGGGCCCATGCACCCGTGAAGTACTACTTCATTGACTTCGGTATCTCCGTGCATATTCCTCCAGAAAGTCCAGATAAGATGGTAGTAGGCGACAAGGGCCGTGATCAAGACGTGCCGGAGCTGTCTGCCATCGACCCTTACGACCCTTTCAAAGTGGACGTCTTCCTCATTGGCAACTTAGTCCGCAAAGACATTCTGCCCGTACGTTTTGCACAGAACCCTTGCAGTAGGCTATTAACTCCTTCGCAGAAGTATATGAACCTGAAGATGCTCAGTCCCCTCGCAACGTCAATGACAGCCGCCGATCCTGCTTCAAGGCCCACCGCCGTGGAGGCTTTGGAGCAATGGCGCCGCATACGCAGGCGTACGTCTGTGCTTCAGCGACACTGGCGTCTGAAAAATCCTAACGAGGATTGGATTCTGACCATCATCCTCGATTTCATCACATTTTTCCGCGTCGGGTCATGGCTGTCCTCTCGTCTTCTGACCCACTTGTCACGGGTTTTGGCCAGTTTCCGGGGTTTGCTTAGGAAGCGATGCCGATGATCGGATGTTTACGTAGCTATGTAGGTGCTGTCGTAGCAGCGGATGCCAACCATTGTCCCTGTTTTGCGGAGTATGCGCGTTACCCTCTGAGAGGGAGAAGTGTGATGCATTGTCAGGTTAGTACAAACATCTATACCATTAATAACATTTGCCATGGCACAGTGCAGGGGCATTTCCACTGGTCTCGGCTGCCGTTGCACGTAAATCACGAGCCACGGATTTTCAAAGCTGGGGAGTGGTGAGGTCAAAGTTGACATTGGGAGGTAAATCTGGAATGTTATTCACACGGTCATGGGCGCGTATTTATTCATATTTTCCGCAAATTCACTGGTGGAGTCTACGTTAGCGGGATATAAGACCTCCCACTCCCCTAAATGTGCTAGGTAGGAGCCTGCAATATGGCCAATGGCCGAGTTCAATTGCTCCAAATATATGTTACAAGACTTCAGAAGCTTTATGTATCGATGGGTTGAGGCACAGTGTAGCCCTCCGAGGCGGCAGGCCAGGCTTGTCCATACTTGGATTCCTCTATAACGACTGTCTGAGGCAAGGCAAATAATTTTCAGCCTCGTCAGTCTGGTAGAGAGCCACTGGCTTACCCGGAGGAGATGGATGCTGACATTTCGAGGGTCTTGGTCGCTTCCAGCTGAGTAGAGTGATGTAAGAACGCACAGATCTTGCGGTTCAGTAGAAGACGCATACCTGGACCTTCTTGTCAAGCGCAGAGATACGAGCGGTGACATCAGACAGCTCGCGGCGAGACTCTTCATTCATAGACGAAAGAGAGAACAACGATGAACTGTTGGATTTTCCTTGGGCGTGCGCCAAACGCTCGACGATTAGAGTGCAACTGGAAAATGATGAGTGACACATTTTCCACGACTATGATCAAGCTTTAACGTACCTCTGCTGCTCCTTCATGAGCTCCCTGACATTTGCGAAGTCTGAACTTTGTGCCGTGCGTTCGGGGTGCCCATTGATCCGCTCCTGAAGCATCCCGAGATCCCGCAAGCAGTCCTTCATTTGGTTGAGTTTAGTCATCGCTGACTGAAGCGATCCTGGCGAGTCGCTGGTTGTATTCTTCAGCGCGGCGATATAGCCTGATAGCGCTGCGGCCACTGCTCGCGGTGTAGCAGAGAGAAGTGTTGAGTCCATCTGCCACGCCTATGATGCTGATTAGAAGCGTACTATCATGAGGGAGGTGCTTACGGTATATTTTCCGTCTCGGCTGAGGAATAAAGGATGCGTTAATGCCGGAGCTCTCCTTCTATGATGTGCGGGCAGCATGAAGAGCTGCCAGCATATATACCGATCCTATGTACCCCTAATCGAGATATTTTCACGAACAGCATGGTCGGCTGGCTCATGTAGCGTGACAGCCGTGCCCTCCTGCCATGTCACTTGTTTTGCAGGGCACCCGTCCTAGTTCCTAAGCATCAATTGAACGAAGGACGGACATCACTCAATGGGATGTACACAGGACAAGAAGAAGCGGCTTACGGCTCAACCTCATGTAACGCGTTAACGGAAGGCTGAGCATGGCGTTCGTCGTGCACGTAGGTGATTGCGACCATTTTCGCAATATCCCCGGGGCCCGTGCTCGCGCCTCCTAGCATACAATTAGTCCGAGTCAAGACTATATGAATGTGGAGTCAACCGATGGGATAGAACTTACCGGATGTGTGTTGCCTACAGAATCCGTGGACAGATCGTGCGAGCTTGAGCCTAAGTAAAGCATGGCGTAATGGTCCGTGACCTTTGATACATCATCACTGCGAGGTGATACTTAGTACAGTGAGGAAGGGGAGCCCGCTTCGGCACGGACGGTATGAATCATACTCTCCCAGGATGATTCCGGCGTGGCACAGGTACTTGGCTCATAGCCATATCACAAATCGTTCGGTATTCTGGGCTGTGGTGATTTCCTTGAGCTGAAAGTGCAACCAGTCACTTGGTACTAAAATGACATGGGAATGCTATCGATGAAGGATTTGGGAGCGGACTCACTATTCGCAATGCCTCTAGAGTTCTAGCATGATAGATTGTTCTCAAGCAGCGCCTTAGGGTTCAGGGCACCCTGGGGTCCCACCAGCAATGACTTCCCAGCTCTCAGATGCAGTCGACCTGGACCGGGGATTGAGGTTTAGAGTTCTCAGCTGTGGGGCGTTAGAAGCAATGTGGTCTCGTGGTTCCAACGACGACACGGTTGCAGTACGTCCTACGCAGGAAAATACCATACTTTGCTCGAGTCTGACCATAACATACGGTCATGCATACGAGGCATAGAGTAAAAAGTATGGGGTAGTGAGCCACTATATTTTGAAAAAGCAAGATGCGCAGCAGGACCTAGGCGATGAATGTTCCCGCGTAAAACCCTGTACCGCTCCAGTACAGCGATGGGCGCGATCTACGCCAATGCTTCCCGGACCCGGGCTCGCGTTCCTACTGAGGCGATCGGCAATGCTCATATCAATGGTCCATGGAAGAGCAGCACCGGATGATACCTCGCGGGACGCCATGATCCAACGCTATTGTAAGGTGATAGAAGCCGTATAGGTGTCCTCATGGTGAGCCTGGAAAACCGTCAGGCGGCGCTACAGCGACATTCATTTCTAACCGTGAGTGTTGCCGTCAAAGCAGTCACAGGCCTCAACCTTCTTTCTCCACGGTAAATGCGGTGCGCCTATAGCGGAGTGATTACAATCAATGTCTCTCCGAGAGAGTTCTAGTGACATAGCATTCATAATCGAATGGTGTCAAGCTGCCAGTCACAGGACACCTGCAATAGGCCTGAGTGCAGCAAGATGACTGGACGATGCGTCGGCTTTCGGACGGATGAAACGCTCGAAATCTCAGCCGAGCAAGGGTTATCCACGCTGGCACGCAGAACGCATGCTGAGGCTTCTTACCTGATGAGCAGACCGACCCAACCATGTGTATGTGGCAGCGTACGGGGTGACGAACAACCACGTCACAGCCGTTGTAGCATTGACTTGGAGGTACTGAAACTCGAAGGGGATAACTGCAGTTAGCCTCGCCCTTGTATACGTCCCGAGAAAGGTCAAGAGGCCCAACGGAGATGAACACATTTCATGGACGGGCGTCGGAAGCCCATGCCGCAGGTTCAGCGGTACGGTCTATAGTGTGTCGGTACATGAGTCCTGAATGCGACGTCCGACCCAGTACCCACCTGATCATCCGGGCTAACAGACAGCCTACACGGTGACCGCACCTATCATATCTGTCAAACGGCGTCGTGACCTTGTAATAGAACAAGACAAAAGCGAGAACGAGCACTGGCATCGACGTTCGCGAAGGACACACATCAGCCGGAACTTGTGACAATACATCCATGTAGATGAGGTAGATGTGAGCGTCGTACGCACGTTTCCGCTCTACGAAGCGTGCACCGAAGGCGGCAGCCCTCGACCCCTTGACAACGGCGGGTTAAGACTCGAGGACATCCTCGGCTTACGGCACGAATGCTTGTTCTGAGACTCGAGTAGCGGTTGGCTTGCTACGGGTATGAGCGCTCCAGAGACTGCCTGCGGCGAGGTCTACAGGGTGAGTATATATTATGGTCAACAGAGTCGAGCGGCTCGCCTGCAGTGCATAGCCGCCTCAGGGGTTCTGAATGGGTGCCAAATATGTCAGGTACATGTCTCGTTCTATTCGCGTAATCACAGCTGTGTTCCCTCATGCAAATACAAGGTAGTGTACAGACCTCTTCCCCGCCTTTGTCTGGCTCTGAGGTCGGCGTCGCGTAAGGGTCTCAATATTGAAGCTTGAAGGTCGTTGAACGAGGCAAAGAATTGCAAAGCCGTCTCCGGCGCTTACTCAAGCAACCGCCCGATCATTTCTCACGGTTGAATGCCGGCCGGCGTCTTCCGGCCGGTTCCGAAACGCCCTTGTGGCCGTCGGCTTTGGCATGGCTGAGCTTTGTCTTGTCACCACTCACCCACAATGCCTTGTGTCGATGTCCTCCACAACCCGCCAAAGCGTCGCAGTCACTACCACTATGCAGGCATGAAATGAGCCGGATACCTACGTGAAGCTCGAATGACCTGGCAGTCCCGGACCAGTTCTCAGGCTTTCGACAGCAACTTCTCGCTCGCCTCTCTCCCATCCCTGCAAAATACGGCGTTGGTATGCCAAGACTATAAGACCAACATGTCTTGCTTGAACTATGCATACGCTTTCTGAGGGTAAAGGTGAGTTCCGACGAACAAACTCAGTCGCTGTCACACGCAATCACGGGCCCTAGCAGGGCTCCGCCATTCTTCCTTTGCCGGTTTCATACCGCAGCTCAAATGGGCCCTTACGAAAACAGTCATCTCTGTTGCCTCATGTCATCGTAGTCGATATGCAATGTGAAGGTTCAGAGCCATGAGCGCACAATGAGGCGGCGTTTTCCTGGGTCCCGGCTGATGAGAGAATGTCCTTCATCAGGTGATTGTCAACAGCTGGAGGACAGGTGTTCTGAAGGTTACAGATACGACTCCTCAACATTGAACGCTACTACGTCGTTGGCACATCTTCCATTTTTACCCCTTACCTTGATTGCACGTCGACTAGCATGGCCAGCGACCTACGAGTCGAAGTGTCAGTACACAGTAAGCTCAATTTGCTGTCAAATGCCGCGAGCTCATGTTTTGGTGCCTGCAGGTCTTCATGTACACCTCGACGACGGCTCCGCAGTACAGAAAGTCAGGATCATGCGCAATACCACCGAAGGCCACTGCCTATGCGAGCTATCGTCCGCAGATCTGCAGAAGGCCTCCCCCTTCTTTGCGGCGCGTCAACCAGCTCTGTACGTCGTCTCATTCTACCCAAATTGCCATCGTAAAATGCTGGGTCTGGTAGCCTTTTAGATGCAGGACTATTTGCCGTCACGCTGGAGATATACGTGAACACACGATTCATGATTCTTGGCTCGGGTGTCGAGAAGGTGGCAACAACCCTTATCGTACTGTCGGAACTTGTCTCGAGTACGCCAGTATTCGCCAATTTGCTGTACCCCGGCTTACAACGGACTCGCCACAGCAGACCGCCAACTGAAGGTGCCTCTCCTGCACTTCGACAACCTGGGGACTGGTCGTTTCGAGCTCAAGGGCACACGTTGGTACCCTAAGTATCGCTGTTGGTGACGCCGCGGGACAGATTCAAAGTTTTGACTACGGAAATGGGTTGATACCTGCCTGGACAACATATCCTACACTGGTAGCGACCACAACGTTGTACGAGATAATGGAAACGGGAACGCTCACTCAAGTGCATGGGGATGTCTTGGTATGGTTCATGTTGCATTTAACCGCCACAAAACTGATTTATCTGGTAGGTAACCCCTCGGCTCATACTATCGGAGTCTGCGGCAGTACTTGTTTGCCGATTGGGCACGCCAAGTCGACAAGAACACCAGGGAGCCACGATTCGTACAAAGTCGACCCATATCTCTTGCAGCAGAACGCCTGTGAAGATCTCCTGGCCCAGATATTGTCTCAGTATCGGTATCTGCGCGAGAGCTGCGAAGATGACGCACTTGCCACTGTCAAAGCTAAGCTCGAAGAGCTATTCGAATATCTGTCGTACTTAACGACCAAATCCCTTTGATCATTATCGGCTTTTCCAAAAACTACATCAGTGCGTTCCTCTGCAAAGGCCGTGAAGTTGTGACTGACAATCCGGCAGAGAGCTCGTATCAGACCTTAGCGGCATCGTGTGCCGAGGCCCATAAGATGCTATTGCAGTACCAGCGTTGTTGGGTCCTCCTTCGCGCCAACATTGTACCCTTGATTCATAATTTCCGAGCTGCTCGGGGTGGAAAGCTCGATCCGACAGTGAAGCCAGGCGAAATCGACGACGCCATTGCGCGGGAGACGCTCGACAAGTTTCCGGAACAAGAGGACCAGTTCCTCGACCAGCTGCATTCCAGGGCTTTGGATCATGCTGTCAAGCATGGCGGAAAGCTCAGGGGACCATATGTCGAGATTCTGGAGGATGTGAAGGGACCAATGAGCGAGGCGTTGATGCGGTCGTGGAAGACAGTGAGTGTCATAGATACCGATCGCGCTGTAAGGCTTGACTCTCATATTCATGTCAGCTGCTGGACAGCACCACGGGAAGAGATCAAGCTCCACTTCGGGATGTACAGCACCGCCTTATCGCTCTCGTTTCACAGAACGCTTTACGCATCCCTCCGGGACTTGAGCTCGAGCATCGTCGGATAACTCAGGACGAGCTCAGATCTCCTGGATGGGCGCTTTCTCAGCCCAAGGGTGGATGTGGCGCATACGGGGAAGTTACCACGGGAACTCTGCTCAAGCGAGGAGGAGGGGAAGCGGTCGTTGCTATCAAAACTATCAAGTTCACAGGGTCGGCACAGGCTATGAAGGTCCGTTGTTGACTAGTTCCGAGGATCCATGCTAAATTGTTGAGCAGCGTGCGTACCGCGAGGTGATAGCTTCCTGGTCGTTGAAGCATGCGCGGGTGCTAGAGGTCACGGGCATCACTCACAAATTTGGTGGTCTATCCATTGTTCTTCCATGGATGAAAAACCGAACCGTGAACGCCTTTCTCGAGGCAAGGCGGTCACAAAGTAATTCCGACAACACGGATATGGTGAATTTAATGGTATGCCATACCCTTCAACTGTGGTCGGTCTCAGTCGTTTACGCTTGGGCAGCTCACGCAAATCGCCGAAGGCATGGAGCACATTCATCACGAGCGAGTCATTCACGGCGATTTGCGCGGGGTACGTTTGTGTTGAGTCTTCTCGGGCGCTCCCGAACAGTGTTCAATTCTTGTGTAGGCCAACATCCTGGTGAAAGATGACTTCAGTATTGTGATAGCAGACTTCGGTATGTCTGCGTATGCGGACGCAGACAGTCCACCCGATCAATCCGCCATAGAAGGCAACCCGAGGTGGCTCGCACCGGAATTGCTCAAGGCGTTGAACCAGCCACGTTTGCGAGGAGTTCGCCGGACGATGTCTAGCGACATATACTCGTATGCCATGGTCTGCGTAGAGGTGAGAATTAGTTCAAGCCTATGTCGCTGTCCTCCACGCTAACGGGCACTGAGCAGCTTTACACGGGGTTGTACCCATTCGCCGAGGACTACTTTTCTCCGGACCAGGTTGTAACCTTCGATATACGCCCGATGCGTCCTCCGGAGATGCAGTACCCCAATCTTTGGGGCTGGGTGCAGAAGTGGTGGCAGACCAATCCCGATGCGCGGGGAACCGCAGAGGAGGTGCTCAACATCATGAGACTTGTAAATGGACAGCAAAGCCTTCCTATACCATGAAATACACCGTGTGCGCCCGTCAAAATGTCATGCGCAGCCGTAAAGGCACGGTTACTGCCACTTGCCTGTCACGATATATATTCGTCGAGTTTACACACTACGAGAGACATTGACCCTCTGTTATGCGTCCAGAGGTATGGGCCCTATTTGGTACGGCGGGCAGTATGGGGCATCTCGAATACCAGGGTTGATAATGCTAAACGGCTGACTAGAATGAGCTCCGTGTTCGCCACGCCGCGCTCGCACTAGTGGATCCATGAAGATGGCAGAATCTCCCAGATCCTCTAGTATCCCAAGCAACCAAGACAGTCCTCCCCTTATTAGCGGCGTACTAACGCTGCCGGCTAGCTGAGTGTCTTTCCCGAACGCAAACTGGCGTAAGGAACCAGTCCAACACGGCAGGGCCATGAGAACGTACCTGCTGCCTTGTCATTGTCTGCTTCCTTTCGCTCGTGGTATGTTGTACCACAGATCTCGTAGCTCGCTCGAGTCTGGACAAACTGCTGGCCCAGATACTTCGATGAATGCTTTAGATCGCAAATCAATGTCAGTAATAATGTGCAATTATTGTCCAGCATGATGCTCACGAGGCTCTGAACCCGAAGTTGCTGGCAGTCTTCATCCAGCGTCATCAGAGCTATGGACAGACTGCGATACTCGGAGATCCAGTGGAACGCTCCCAATTTCCGAATAGTCGTGCTGATCACCTTCTCCGCGTAGAGGTCCAGCTGGGTGTCGTACCTTCAGCAGTGATTATTTGTTTGACTTCTCTCTCGAGAAAACGACTGACTCACTTGCTGAGTTCGTGTTGCAACCAATCCGTAGAGCGAATATCCAGGATATCTGCCAAGGTATCAATGTCCAGCGACAGCTGCATTGCTTCGTCGCACAAGCGCACGATCCTACGCCTGATCTCTGCAAGGCATCGTCCAATTTTGACGATCAAATGGGGTGGATGGCGCGCCAGCAGTTCATCTCGCGCCCAATTCCGAAGAAGGTTGGCCCCGGCCAGCGCGAGCTTCACTGACACGACGGCGACTACACCGCTCAAGGCCAGGCGGTGGTAACACATGCCTAGTCGCGCTGCGAGCTCGGGATGTGTTTCAATCTGCAGCCGGATCAGCGGACCCGCCGCGGTGCCTATTCGCGTATGGCATTCTATCACTCGCATCTAGCTGGGGAGCTCAGTGTGGGGCTCAGTCGTTGAGCGTAAACCTTACAAGGGAGCACGCGAAAGGTATCAGTGAGCGATCCAATTAGGGTGAAGGTATTCGGCGCCGTCAGTGTTGGCGCGGTGGAAACAGCTGCGAATAGTCGGGGTCAGATTGACCATGTGTAAATCCTGGTAACGGACACTTACACGACGTCCGTGAGCTTGATGGAGCCAATTGTCCATGCAACTATCAGCCCGCTGTCGCCGGCAAGTCAAGGCGGAAGTTCCCAAAAACGCTTATACGACAGGCGGCGGTTGGAGAGTACAATAAGAGCGAGAAGAGAAGGGTTTGCTGGACCGGCTAAGAGCACACGTTCGAAGTAGAGGCTTGTGCTAAGAAAGTTGTCCAGGAACCAAATGGCCGGCGCGGTGGGAGATGGGATCAAAGGATAGCCAATGCAAGCGACGAGCGCTGCCGGAGGTCCAGTGGATGACACAACGTGTCCAATTCCGCGTGTGGACAAGGCAGCAACACCAATGAATGGCGCAGCCTTTGCCATTGTCGCCATTGGTCCCGGGCAGTCTTGCCTTCGTGCCAGAACATCCTGTCAAAGGAAATGCCACTAGCGTGGAGCGATGAAGGCCCAGTAGAACCGAGACAAGCTAGACTTCGATATGTTACGTAAATGGTGGAATCAGGCCGCATGATACACCCTAGAGCTTCTATCTGTTTCGACAGAATGCACGGCGGTAACACATTGCATAGGCGTGGTCGAAGTCTTCCGAGCCTTCGCGGTAAGGTCGCTGATATCGTTAGGTCTGCGATTCGTCAGTTGACAGATAGGCACATAGCCACAGAAGTAATTCACTCACGAATGCGTGGGCGAAGGTGGGCGGGAGAACGGGTAACGCACGCAGTCCCATAAATGGCTTTTTGTAAGAGATGCAAAATGAGTTATCGATGAACACGTTTCATGGTAAGGACACTCAGCGCACCTAACAAATCAAAGCGCACAGGGTGCAGCTTCCGACCATCCAACCCAATCCGAGCTTCTTTCTCTCTTGAAATTTGCACGGCGTCCGAGTCTCCACGACATCCGGACCGCGGTTTACCCCACGGTCCGAGTATCGAATGCAGCAGGTGTTGAGTTCAACAGTGAGCTCTAGTCGCTTCGCACACCAATTTTCGGGCTCATAAGGGCACAGATATGCCGTTCGGAGTTCATCTGAGCGAGGACTGAGCCGCATGTCTCAGTAGGCCGCCAGCCCTGCCAGAGGTTGACAGGCTTACCTGGATCGGCGTAGGCGGTCACGAGGGTCCAGGGAGGTAAGCAGAGTTTGGGCTTTGTACTCCTGTAACCAATGCAATTCTTCGAAAGAGGTCGTGGGCAACTGTTGTCCGACACCGGCGTGAAGGTGAGAGTGAGAGCAAGTGGCACGGGCGACGCAGGCGGCGCCATATGATGGCGCATCACATGCTTATTCTCACGGTTGTGTGCCGACGGTCGGTGGCGGGTCTCGGCAAAATCCGTACCATCAGCTTTGACTCTCCCGCAGGTTGCCCGCCGGCCCCCGGGACCCGGGATGTATGAGAGTATGAGCCGAGTGTCTGTATTGTCCTCGTCCCCCCATCCGTAGTGGAACAGGTGTACAGACGGACAGTTATCAATTCGCGGTAACGACTACAGCATGTGTCCCCGTATTCGCTTGTACGTCGCCTGCTGGAGCCTGGAGGTTACGAGCTCGTACGCATACAGTGGCACACAAATTCAGTATGCGACTCCCGCAGAATGGCCTCAACAATGATTTCATCAATGCTTATTGTTGAACAAGGACCGACATCCCGGGTCGCGGTCGGTTCGGAGGGCATTACACTGTACACAGCACCCGTCATAAGCGTGCAGCTCAACAAGGGTTCCCTTTTGAGGTTACGTCGATGAGCGCTAGCGTCCGCTGAAGCGCAGCTTGCTTTTGTGTAGGAGTTAAGCTTTCAGGGCGTAGCGACGCTTGACAGCACCCACGCGTACGACGGAAATTTTGGCAGACGGCCGCTGATAATCACCAGCCTTTGTCCCGAGAATCCAGCCGTCCGAACGACGGCAAGACTATCTCCGAGTCTGTGACTCAATAATTTGCGTGTACTCGGATAGCCGAGCGAAATCCATTTGCAATGCATGACTACGGATGAGCACCAGCTGATCAATATCTGGACAAAATCGCGATAGACAAGCTGACATACAACATGCGTAAATGTGGAGCAGTACAGGTGGACGCGCGGACGTACTACAACGCTCAGCAAAAGATGAACATGAGCCATGCAGACGACCACCCCAAGAATCGCCTGGCAAGAATGTACGCGACCTTGAAGATGGAAATGATGTCCTTCATCAAGCCCAGCAGAAAGGCCTCTTCACGACCCTTAAGCCTACCCGCACGTTGCAGTAGGGTGACCCGCTCGCGTATTTTCTGCCACTTTTGAAGGGCCTCTTCCGCGTCAGGACGTGCTTTGGGATTGTCGTGGGTCATGGAACGAATGAGAGGGCGCAGAAATTCCACGCGTAGATATTTCTGTAGAATGATTAGTTCAGACATGTATCGAAGGGAGTTTTGGACGCACGTCATGAATCTGTCGTCGGAGGACGTTCCCTAGGATGAAGATGTCCGCTTTGAACGGATCGTAAGGAACAGTGTCGGACAGCTCGGGTACCTCACGATCTGCACCAAGTACTCCAAGTACGGCTCTTGGATTCCCGGGGAGGGATGCGCACCGACATGCCAAAGTCAGCAAAGTAGTACTTCGCCGGTGCAGGAGCGGAAAATCTTGAGTATGGTGATGCAGTTGTGCGTGCATCTGGGAGTCGGTGGAAAAGAATTGGATGGAAGCCTTCTAGGTACATCGCATCTGCATCCATAAATATATTGGTCGTAGCGCAATCACTGCCCAAAATGAGATGCTGAGAGCTGCAATCCACTGGCAACTCACCGGTGTGCTACGTCATTCTCGTGCATAAAGGCAAGGCCCTAGAGAGATGTAAGCATAGCCCCTGGAAGGATTGTCACATACTCACTGCAAGAACCTGGCCAGCGAATTCGAGGACGTCATTCACCAGATTGAATGGCGGATCGTCCATACTTCTCAGGTAGGGCATGATAATATATGATATGCCTTCTTCCTGATCATCGTCGAAGCTATCTAATATGGGGATACAGTGGTTTCTTGGGTCGTCAGATGTAGGGCTGCGAGAGAAGTATCGAGCGATCTCAATCTCTTGTCCTGTTCTTGAGACGCGCTTGATACATACGAGGCGACCGTCCGAGGTACGTGTGGCATCAATGGCATTGGGATACTTCAGTGAACATTAGACGTTGTACATAGGGGATAGTTCATGTAACTCACAAGAGATCTCCAGTAATCTTCAAAGCGCATTGGACTGACTCCATAGTTACCCTCCCAAGAAGGCGTCCATCCCGGGTGATATCGTGGTCGCAGTGAATAGCCTCTGGCTTCCAGGAACTGTTGTCGATCCCTCCAGCGGGCCTCATACGGGTAGAGCTGCGCAGCAGCATCACCCATTTCCTTGCGGCTGGACGCAAGCCGGGCCCATGCGTCGCCCATAGCAAGGGCTGGGGAAGATAACGGTGTACAGGAGAGTGAAGTGGAGGTGGACTGAGACGAGGGACAAGATGAGAGTTTGAACACCCGAGCACTCTCCCACGCTTTCCACGTGAACCTCCTGCATCATTCTCAATACAAGCGCCCAATTCCAGGGAACTCGGCCGCGGAGCCTGTCCTGTCTATGTACCTGGTTCCCTCTCTTGTCGTTCGCGCGGCGACTCTGTCGTCTATGCATGCTGGATTCGAACAGCTACATCAGACTTCGCTTTACAACAATTGTCAAGCCGCTCATTCAAGACCAGACACGGTGACATCTGTCACGCGGCTAAGTACGCCTTGTTCTTGGGCACCAAGCTCTCCACTGGGCTTGCCTCTGCCAAACTGGTATGGTTCACACAAGTGCACCGTACGTAAAATTTCCTAACTATGAACCTTTCAAGACGGATGCAACCACGTTGCTTGACGTGCTGTCTGGTATTGTTTTTGCTACCTTGCCTAGCAACACCTGGGCGTCCATAGTCGCCGCCGCGGGTGAGGTTAGGCCCCAGGGTATAAGACTGACCGAACACCTAAGGTCGTTCGGGCATCTTGTTGGCAATACCTGAGGAGCTCGCGCTGCGCGTGAGGTATCTGGTCATGGCTCCTTTTCCCGGTGTGTTACAGCTTCTCTGCTCGCTATTATCAATCCTAATAAGCGCACCATGTAGTCGGCGCCGCAGTCGAGCATTTCAGCGTGCACTTCACCCCCTTGAGCTCCTCCACTCTGGTAGAGGGGAACCTGACCATGAATCCCTTCGTCGCTGCTGGCGGAGCCACTGCGGTTTATACAGGGGTCAGATTGATTGTCAGGACAGCGAACTCTTGTCTCCAGTGGTTTGCAGACAATGCGCCCGCCATCATTAGGCAGCTGGAATCCCTGTTTGAAGAGCTTCAAAAGAAACTCGGTGAAGCAATCAATGCTCTCGTCACGCTGTTCCCCGGAACGCAGTCACGCAACGGAGATCGCATGAGGGCCTGCATGGATTGGCAGATTGAGTACCCAGGGATACTCCAAGGCCAAGTGAAGGAGTACGCCATACTTTGCCTCACATTCTGTGGAAGCCACTAACTGACTCTATAGGGTGGTCAACACGCTGGCGATGATGAGCAGTGACTATCTCGATATTCAGGAATTGGCTCTTGTCAAGCGATATCAGGAGAAGTGGCGCTTTGAAAGCGACTTAGAGGACTTCAAGAAGAGCTGTGATCTACTGGCAAAGCGTGTCACTGTGAGTTAATGGCTGACATTGAAATCCGCTGTCATTCCTGACGGTTCACCGTAGCATACCTCTGGTCGCCTGGCTCAGAAGTTACTAGTCCCGGCTTCTGCTGATGCGGACTCACAGCCTGAACGACTCGCAGATGATGGCATTGAGGAAATTGCGCTGATTTCTCTCGGTGGCGTCGATGAAGGTATATCGAGTACTCCTTGCAATTAGTCATGACTCATATTTCCATCAGTAAACCAACATGCATCGAGCTCTCCTGACTCCATGCTGGTGATCGATTCCCTTGTGCCGGAGCCCTTGGAGATCGTGTTGGGTTCTTCCGTAGATACTGGCTTATGAGCCAGTACCAGCGTCATTGTGTCGGGGGACCCGCTGGCATCTCCAGATCGTTGCTGTGCATCTGGTATCCCCAACATATTTTCTATAACCTCACTTAGTCGCTCTCATGGATTGGAACCTGTCTGTACTATTGTACTGTCACTGAACAGCATCGGTTCCTTCCCTATAAATAGTGCGTTGTGAAACAGAGGTTGTAGTATTCATTGCGACTGAGAAAAAGGAAGTGCACGATGGCAGTATGTCAAGGTATCTTCTCAAATATGGATGTAGGATACCGAATGCAATAGTCATAAATGGTATCATCTTATTTGTCCATAATACCTTAGTGATAGTACCAATCATTGCTAGCACAGAAACGGAAATTTAAAAGGATGGCAGAAAAGGTAGATACATTAGTACGTTACAGGATATGATTGTTCGTGATGGTCATTGGCAGCCTCATTCATTTCACTGTGCGCAGAGCAATGTTACACAAGACCTACACTTGACTAACGGAAGCGCATACGCACCACATGCATTTATGGATGGCCTAAGGGGCAATCATCTGCAAGTTTTGCAGCAGCCAATCAGCGTTACCGCGCTGTAAAGGGTTTGGGTGCCAGCACGTCATTATCAGTTGCCACAGGTGCTCATTCACAAGGAGGTCCGGTCGGTCTGGTCGGCTGTTTGCGAGAATGAGATTGGCCGCGCTCTCCTTATCCTTACCAGCGAAAGGGGCTTCGGAAGTGTACAGCTGATATCATACAATTCGGGTTAGAAATTTATGATGGAGGGATAAGTCGTCACTCGCCTCAATGCATACCATTGCAAACGAGAAAAGGTCACTGTAGACTGTCGGACGACCTGATGGAGAAATCGAGTCGCGCGAGATAAAACGCAGTGCCAAAGGAAGGCCGAGATGAGTGGCAATCGTGCCTCGGTATGCTGGCCGAGGAAGGTTGAGAGACCGAACTCCTCGATACGTCGCGCGCGGGGCTTGAGCACCTCCGTACGACTGAACGTTCTTCTTAGCCTCTTCTCGCCAAGCGAGCAACAACTCCGGAGCAAGCCAGTGGGGGTTACCAGACCGTAGAGAGCTGAAAGCGTTACTGTGCGCTTCTGCAAATACTGTGAGCCCGAAATCCGCAATAACAGTATTCTCGCTCGAGTTGATGAGGATGTTACTCTGTAAGTAGCAGCGTTAGAGTAACTCGCTCCTCAGCAACGGAGGCACTTACACCACGCAGGTCCCCATGTACGAGGCCTTCCCTATGCATGTAGCTCAAGCCTTCAGCACATTGCCTGAGCTGCAAGAACGTCACGCGCTGTTCATCGCTCACGTGGCAAGGTGCACATACCCAAACATTTAGCTTTTGATACGGGCGCGCGTGGATTGGTTCAGGAAGGCCGGACTCTTGATGTATTGGATGATGTTGCCTCGGTTCATGCGAGGGAGTACAATGGAAAGATGTCCGCCCAACATCTTGGTGATTCCTAAGGTGCGTATAAGCCTCGGGTGATCCACTGTTCAGCCGCCGATGATTTCGAGGTACGTGCGCTGAGAGGTAAACATTCAGTGAGATCGCAAGCCGTCGAGGCGACATGAAGCCTGACCGTGAGGATTTCGGGAGTCGTATTCGCCTTCAATGTCTTGATTGCGACTTCAAACTTGACGGCCTTGTTCCCGTCCTTGGTCTTCTGCACCTCATACATTACTCCAAACGTGATATCTCCATAGCCTCCCCGTCGCCCTCCACAGGAACTAGATCCATACCATGGGAGCTCCGGCCCTCTGGCAATTCGATGCAGTCCTCGCCAATCTCGAGCTCAGAAGGGAGGACGCGGGCGCGTCGTGCGATCTCTGTCATAAGACGGCGTGCTGCACTTCTGTATTTTGCCCACTGCGCGTCGTTGCGGGTCTTGTCAATGAGCTATGCCGACCTTAGTCACGTTGTACTGATGGCTCATAACCGGACTTACTTGTTTGAAGTTGTCTATGCATTCAATAGCCAGACTGCCTTGCAAACACCGTATGACTTCAATGTAGCCGCCATGCAGCTCTCCTTGAACACCCTCATAAGAGCGTACTGCGCCACTAGCAAGCGATCGGAGGAACTTGGCGGAGTTTGTAGAGATCGGCTCGTATGCTTCAGGTAGCTCGAACATCGACGCTCGGAAGACCAGCAGTTCAAACCGGAGCTTGTAGAGCTGGCGTAGAGTCTGGGGAGACAGGCGCGAGATGAAGTTGTACGAGGCGACTAGTAATGAATGAACGTAGGTAGACAGGTCTAGGAGACGTTGTATGGGCCTACCAGTATACATATCGGCAAAGCTGAATACTACGAGCGACACCCTGACGGCTTTGCGAAACAACTCTATCATTAGCTTAACATCTCGTGTAAACGGCCAATGTCGCTGCACGTAATATGTTGCTTGCCACTCCAGCTGAGCTGTGAGATCTTTGATCGCATTTTGATATGAAGGGTCGATGTGGCGGTAGTGAATATACTCTGGATCGTGGAGAAAGAACCGGATGAGCATAGCTAAATAAGACAAAGCCTGTGCCTATCAAATCCTTCAGTTCTCGGGAGCTAAAAGTGCTGACTTTGCACTTACGTGTAGCTTCTGTGCACTCGGAGGTATATAGTATGGCTCGTATGAGCTGAGAGCTGCATAGGTCTTCTGCAGTGAGAGTAACGCAGGGTAAGGTTCAAGAGATTCCTCATCCACCATGTTGACAGTATGACAACAAGGAAACGGAGCTTTGAATTCGATTTCCACCTTTCCAAGCGAGGTCTTATTGGACAAGTTACTATACGAGCGCGGGGCTCTGACATCCAGCCGATAAGCAGCATCTATGACACCTCAGGATGAGAGCACTTCTCATTGTAGTGGGAACATACCAGACTTGAGGTCGCACACAGAGAGAAACGTTTCGCCCCACAGTCTCGCTGTATTGAACAATCGCGTGTGCTTGAAGATTTCAACCTTCAATGAATGCGTCCCTGGTCGCAAAAGCCTGCCAGACGCTTCGTAAGTGTATGAAAAGGTCAACGTTGGCATGTGTACAAACAGGTCATCCCGGACGCCACGCAGCCACTGAGGAGAGGACGTATCTCCTACGTCCTCAAAGGTCTTGCAGGCTGAATCTTCATTGAGTCTGATGCGAGCCGAAAAGTGTCCTCGTTCGGATAGCTGTGCGTTAAGTTCTGCAACCCCTGTACGGTGAGACCGTGGCGAGACAGAACCGAATTCCTGAGACTCACGAATAAGAGGCACGCAAAGCCAGCTATTCTCCGCATTTGAACGGGAAGACATGGAAATTTCCGGAAGCCTGAGTTCTATGTAAATGTCGGTTGAGTACGGGGTAGGCAGATGAGGGAAGTATGGGGAAGTATCATAGTCTCACCGCATACACCGTGCATATCAATGCTGCTCGGCCCTCCAGCTTCCGGCTCGGCCCTCCTAAGCGTCGACAAACGGCAGCATCGCTATACACACTGTACGTCTGTTGTCGTCAAGACGAAGCTTAGAACAAAGAGTACAAGGGCGAGCGTTCAGATGTCGAACCTTATGGCCGCAAGTTGACGCATAATTGAGTTCCTCGAAATCGGGCTGTGCGAGCTTGCGTTCTGAGAATCGTTGTCATTACTCCGACTAAGGGTGAAGGTAGCGACCGTTCTTATTGTTTGTGTGAGTCCGGGATCCTGGCAGGAAGAAGCAAGCCCCTCGTACGCTTAGCTCGAGAGTCTCATGTAACCGCCCAAGGACAAGCAAGCGTAAACAATCGCTCCCGTCCTCGCGCAGGCCAACCCGACAACCTGTGAAACGACTACTACGGCAGCAAGTCTGTTCGTCGGTGACTAAGTACTAAGTCTCATAGGGTGCCACTACTGGCTGTAGCTCGCAAACAGCCCAGCCAGCAGTGCGCCGCAGCTCCGGATTCTGGTCCCAACATGTTTGTATCACCGTCCAGATGCGCGAATTTGTCAGTATGGTAGGGCGGGCAGGGCGTGTGCCCTCCAGAATTGCCTGAGATGCTCGGAACTCATGTTGACCTGTGAAAGGCTTAGACTTGGTATATAGCTACACAAGTCGAGTCAGATACGTCTGAGACTGAGAACATTGCACGCACCTCTATGCAGAGCATTGCGTACGAGAACAGATCACTCTGGTATGTTGGCCGGCCAGTAGGAGATATGCTGTCCTTCGGGATCTGGTCCACTGCGGGCGGAAGGTGGAGAACCTGCAGTACAGATTCCACAAAGTGCCGACGATTGGTCGCAGCCTCCAGCTCCGTCTGTTTGGCCGCTATCATGCGTCCCACAACCACCTCCGGGGCCAGGAACTGGGGATTACCCGACCGAGTTGAGTCGTATTCTCCGCTGTTTGAGCCCGCATAGACCGTCAGGCCAAAGTCTGAGATTACAATGCTTCTGTGGTCATTGCTGACAAGAATATTAGGCTACGCAGGCATGATAAGTCTTGAGGGCCCCCAAAGCTGACTCAAAAATACTCACAGAGCGCACATCTCCGTGGACAATGCCTTCATTGTGCATATATTGGAGCCCTTCCGCACATTGCTTGATCTGTTCGCAGGGTGAGTATCGAGAGGTGGGAAGGTTGGCAAAGCATACCCAGAGGTTGATCCTTTTCACCTGGTGCTCTTCCGGATGAGAGGAGAAGCTTGAGGATCGAATATAGTCAAACACATTCCCATTGTTCATGCGTTCGAGAACAATGGACAGCATACCCAGTTCTATCGTATTCGTAATTCCTATGATTGGGAGGAGACGCATATGTCTCAAAGTCCAGGCGGAGAGGATTTCCGTATATGTACGCTATAGAATATGTCAGAGGCTAGCAGAGAAGACGCATAGGCCTCACCCACCTTGTAGATCTCTGGCCTCAGCGTATTTGCCTTGAATGTCTTGATTACAACGTCAAACCGTCCCCGGGAGCTTGTAGTGAGCTCACCAAACCGAATGACACTATAGCTTCCCGCGTAGCCTTGGTCTGCAGCCTTCATACTTGCCGTGGATGTCGTTTGATGGTGTAGGACGTTGAGAGCTTTGCTGTGAACACTCAAGCTGGCCGGCAATGTCCCAGTATCCCGGGCAAATGCTGTCATTGCGCGGCGAGCAGCACCTCTGTATGCGGCCTCGGCCTCGGCGTGATGCGTATTGTCAATGACCTATAAAGCGGAAATATTTAGTACGAATGGTTGAGGTTTCTGCAGCGCGAGACCTACTCGTTTGAACGCCTCAAGTATGCCATTTGCGAGAGTGTGGTTGTGGCGCATACAATCAATTAACTCGATATATGGCCCTGAGAACTTTCCAGAAACGTTGATATGCGCGCGTGCAGTGTTGTCGGCCATGGCGTCCATAAACGCATCAATGTGGCTCCTGTCCATTGTGTTCATACCGTCAAGACCATGCATTCTACCACGTAGCACAATTAGGTCAAATTGGAGGCCGTTAACTTCGCGCTCGCAATGGCTTGAAAGGCTGCCAATGAAGGCATAGCTTGCCGCTGTGGTACATTGCAGTGTCAGACTGGTCACAATAGACCGGAGAAAACGGGCATAGTGACTGACATCGGTAGGAGTTGGCAAAAGCAAATACCAACGCAGACGACGCCGCAGCAACGCGGAAGAAAGCCGAAGCATATGGGGGATCCTTATGACGATTCTTCCGGTCCACAGCCGGCCAATGAACCTCGGAGGTGTAGTAGCGAGCTTGCCTTTCAAGCTGAGCCAACAGGTCCTTGACTGCCGGCTTGTTCTCTGTGCGATTCAAGTACTGGGGGTCGTGGCAGAGATACTCTAACGTAGCCAGCAAGTAGGCTACCGCCATCGTCTGAACGACATCAGTCTTCTGGACGTAACACAAAGAGCCAACGTACCAGATCACGGAGCAGAGGCATGGGAACGCAGTCGCGGATTGAGCTCAAACGCAAATATAAGGCTCGCAGAGTTCCGAGGCTGGGTCTTGTGTTAATCTCGTTTCCGAATTCCATAAGGTCCACCCGCGCCGCGATCCCGAGTGAACTGAGGCCAACCGTGACGTTACCAAGACTCGTATGCTGGCCTGGCATGCTCCATCGGGCGGATGTTATCGGCCTGGTGATGGAGTATCCTGACAGCCATGAGAATGACAGCCCCACACGTCGAATAATTTACCTACCGGGCCTGAGAGTGTGCAGCAGTATTTTAGCTTCACCCCATGTGTCGTAACTGCGCCACATATGTGAGAATTTTCGTATCTCTATCCGTATGACATAAGTTCCTGGAGGTATGAGGCTACATACAGGGACATACGTGATGAGACCATGCTAAAAAAGAGGTGTGAATCCACTCACATCGCTTGCGGCGGAACACCTGCCAGCCAGTCGGGATTATGGGTTCTTGTTGCGCACTCCAGTTCCTTGCTACTATCTTCTTTGTGGTTGAACTTGATGATCACCTTGAAAAACCCGTTCGTATTCAGTGAAGCGTTGAGGCCTATCCAATGCTTGTCAGAGCTATTTTATACCAGACGGGGGTAGTTGAGACATTACAAGCTAAGTTGGCTTTAACTAGACCATACTTCGTCATGCTTACCGTTTCTAGCGCAAAAATGGCTACAGTTGCTCCAGTGCAGCTGTAAGAAAAGCCGCTTGTGCTTGAGCACTGGAAGGAATACTGTTCGGAGGCCTAACTTGCTGGGTGTGGAGTAACTGTCAGATGCGCCACTGCAACGTCGAATTATTGAGGGCTTCACTTGGTACAGCAGACTTTATAACTCGCTGACACTTGTGCGGAGCCACTGAAGATAGCAACGGCGACAGTCCGGATTCAAGGCTGACGACTGCGCTCAGACGACAATCGCTTGTACAGAGCTTGCGACGGACTACCACCGTTGGCTTGGTGTTACCTCCGGCTCTACAACAGGAGCTCATTTATTAGTACAAGTCCCCCGTGACAACGTTTCCCGGCGCATCACATACCTGATCCTACGGCAAGGTTCCCAACATGGAGCGTGTTATTGTTTTGGCCTTCCTCCGCGATGTGGTAGCCACGCTGCGTTCTTTAGGCTTCCCTGACCCCGCACCTGGATGAATGGTCGATGATCCCCGGCAAATGGATGTTATGCGGTATGGTAGGCCAGGGCAAGAAGAGCTAGTACTAGCCTTGCGTCCAATTGCTGTCGAGGGCTCGGGCCGGGTTCAGTGACCAGCCGCCGGATTGTTTGCAGAAATTCCAGTGGATTGGGCACTTCCGAGTTGGGCATGACAAAGGTACAGTACAGGTGATATTACATAATGCCTGAACGGCCTGAGACGACGGACAAAATGAGCGTCGCTGCGAGTGAAGCTTTTTTGGGCGCTGTGGTGCGGTATAACCTGTTGGATCATTTCTCACGCCGGGCGCTTTGTAATACGGTGATCGCCGAGAACTCATTCCACTCCATAAAGTCGACCTCGGGATCACATCGAGAAAAACCCCAAAATTTCCCATAACCTTGTACAGCGTCTGGAATATACACAAGCGTCTCCTGAGTGGTAAAATCGTCTTAGAATCGTCTTATAATCGGTAAAATTGGCAGAAGGCGTCCAATCTCTGTAGTCGCCCGGGATCGTTTGTGTGACACTTATAATAATCTTGCAATCGGCATGCAAGCAAGTTAGAAGCTGGTTCCAAGTTGAGAAACCATCTCACTGCTTGCGGTCTGAGCAAATTTTGCCAGATTGTAGATTATTCTCAGCTCTGCGCGCTATATCATGCCAAATTTCTTCCATTATTTTGCACATTTTTCATGTCTTGTCGCATTTCTATCCAATAACGCTTGTAAACTATTTAACAAAATTTTTGTGCGTAGATACATCTCGGGCGTTGCACGCCGTAAAAACACCTTTGCGTAAGCTAGCTACAAATTCACATGCGGCGTGCCTGCAGAGACCCTGAATGAGATTCCTAAGCTGAAACAAGGAACCCGGCACTGGAACACACCTTGTAAATGCCACACTGCCTCGACTGTATTCACACCACCGACTGCTGTCCTTGAAAGCTCTCCTTTCCCTCTCCTCATGCTGGCATTCATCTGTCAGTAGTCAGACAGGGTATGAGGCAAAAACGTGTACTTATACCGGTCGTCCGTGCAGCAGCACGAGGACGAGAGCAGGATCTAAGGTGTGTGCAGGTTATCAGTATAGGCATTTGAACTTGGTGCACGGTCAACGCTTACGAGTGGGTGTGCGGAATCGCAGAGCTGCACATGCCTTATATGCACATGCAGCCGGCTGTTGAGTCAGCACAACCAAAACAGCGCTGGCTGCGCACTGACCTAGGATCTAAGACATTGTTAACGAGCTGTCATATCCCACCCTGAAGCGTTACCCTACGTGACAGCCGCACCCTGCACGCCGTAGGTCCTAGGACGCCGGCAATGACAGACTCTAGTCATGCTCCGGGCTCCACGCTGTATGCCGTCTATTCAAGATTCATGGTGCGGCGCTTCAACGGTGGTGTAAGCCCTCATACGAATTCCCGCATCTCAGAGCCAGCATGCACAGAGGCGGGCGAGGTCGGAGGATATGTCTATGCCAAGAATAGAGGACAATACGCATTTTTGTAGTGCATTCTGTTAGGGTAGGCAGAAAGACTGTAATTTACTAAACGTGAGTTGACTCGGACAGCATTCAGATGATTGGGTTATACTCACCAGAGTTTCCATCAGCCTCCGGCGCCGGACGTGAGAAATGATAGTAATGGGTGTTAAAAGAGTTCCAACCCTTCATGAGAAAGACGCAAGCAGGTTGCAACTCACCATAATTCTTTCAGCAATGTTCCAAGTGATAGAATCGATACAAGCAGTGGAATGCGTACAAGCGTCTTACGGGTTGATCAGAAGCTTCTCCGAATATGGAAAGTGAGCGTCAAATCTACAAATCGGCGTAATCGGTAAGAGCCGCCAGGATTCCTTTCGATGCATGTCGCCTCACCTCCTCGGGCTCTGCCACCGCTGAGCTTTTCCTCGTCTTCGCGTGCAGTGCATTTGTATATCACTGAGTCATGTCCCAAGCCGAACATCTTCCAAAGGTCTTGCTGCCGGCCAGAGAATCACCAACACCACCTCCAAGAGGTCCGCCGAGCGAACTGAACATGTACGAGCAGTTTTGGAAGCATAAGCAGCCAATCTTGCAGAAATGCGGTTACATGCTCAGACCGCGGTACCACTCCAGTTGGGACCCACATCAACATCAAAGCGGCTTGTCCGAGCCTCCTTTGCATGCAGATATTACGAAGTATTGGCACGTGAGTACTTGAGTACCCATTCTCCGGACTGCTGCATATTCGTGTCGTTGAGTCAGGGTACACATAGATAAAACTCGAGATGATTGACGCTATTCGTATATCTGACAACCCGCCCGTTATCTTAAGCGCGGCACGTAGTGCAGGAGACGAGCTCAAGATCATGACTATGCTATCAGAACCTGCGCTGAGAATGGATCCTAGATATCATTGTGTACCGTTCCTCGGTTCTTTCGAAGACCCAGACGATGACAGGATTAGTATCTATCTAGTCTTTCTGTTTTTTCTGCCGTTCGAGGACCACCCTTTGGAGACAGTAGGAGACGCGTTCACGTTCATTGATCAGGCTCTTGAGGTGCGAGTGTAACTGGTACCCTGCTAAGCAGACAGTGCAACCCTAACTATTGAACCTCAGGGCTTGGTATTCTTGCATGAGCAACGCATTGCGCATTGGTGCGGTGCTGCTACTATACTCTACACTGTGTTCTTACTGTCCATTAGTGACTGCGTAGGAGCGAACTTTGTTATGGACGGCTCCGTGCTCTTCCCACGTGGATGCCATCCCGTCCGCCGGGATATGCTGTATGATCTCAGCGCATCAGCAGTCAAAGTTCCCAGATCGCAGGTTTCCGTGGAGTACTATTACTCGCACTTCCATAAGGCCGTGCACGTGGAGCATGGGGCTTCAGCTTCGCAAGTTACAGCGCAAAATGCCCTACTTCCGGACCCCGGTGATAGTTATGCGGCCGCAGTTACTGCAAGCCAGCCATTTGATCCCTTCAGAGAGGACATATATAACATTGGACATATGATCGACGACCATTCCTTTGTGGGTTTTTGCGCTCATCACTCTCCCCGTTTGCTCACTCATGTTGTCGGTAGAAGTACAGAAATATGGAATTTACCTACGCCCTAACGCGTCTGATGATGGCTAAAGACCCGCAGACCAGGCCCACGGCGGCGGAATGCCTGGAAAAATGGTGTGCCATGCGCGATGCAATCCCACTCTTCCAGCGTATCCGGCGTCTACGCACGCCAGGTTGGAAACCAAGCCTGAAAGATCGCTTCCAGGAAGGTTGTAGAGTCTTGCATCTGCGTCTTACGTTCGTGTTAGCTCACTGGCTCAGCAAAGCCAGTAAGAGAAATAAAAAAGATTAACCAGATCCGTCCTCCAGCAATGAGTTATTATACCCTAATATAAAGCTCCGTTGCCATCGGGATCCCTGTCAATTGGAGGGTGCCCTTGTCTCGCCAAACACGGTCTGGCAAGGGTAGAAGTTGCCTTCCTTGTGCCTCCCGATCTCGGCAAAGTGTGTTCTGTGGCTCAAACCTTCAGGGGTTAACTGAAACTCTACGAAAGACTCTGCCATGTTCGAGCAGCAAATATTGTTGTCGGAGGGGTGGACCGGGTGGTTCGCCGTAAGAATCGTGCCGACGAACATCGGTCCCACTGCGCCACAAAGACGGTAGATAGACGCCCATAACAGTCTCACGGTTTGCTGAGCGCTCGCAATATTAATGCCGGCGTCAATAAAATACATCCCCTTCGACATAGGACTCCCAGTGCTGCCAACCTCTTCCTACTCGCAATTTTGCCGAAACCAGGTCTTCTCTGCATAGCCATGCATGTTGTATTTGCTTGAGTCGCCGTTACACTTTCGGCGACGTCTCCTCGCTTGTCTCCTCGCTGTTAGCCACTGTTACTGTGCGACTTGGACGAGCATTTGATATGCGTACATTATGCATGAAGCCGATATTCCCATCATCGTGGTTGCCCACGAGGCACACGCGAGGCGACTGCTTTGTGCAGCAATCCTATGGTCCGTCGCTGGCAGGCGGTCATCGCAAGTGAGTCCACCGTGTCGGCAGCTTGAAGGCCTTGACTTGTATTCATCTAGGTGTATCAATTGTTGGAGAAATTTTGATTCTGGTACCCGATTGCCCCAGCCTCTTGCTGCCACCGATCCAAGCTCCGTGTTCTTGCGTGGTAAAGCGTCATGCGTCATGCACCGTCACCGCACAGGCTGCCTCGTTGTTCTTGTCTTCATCTCGTTCGAACTGCCATTGGCCGTCGTGAATTAGTTTCCCACAATTTTCTTCTGCGGGAAGGGACTTTCCTTCCCGAACGTAAATGCCCTCGATAGCCCTGAACACAACTGCCAAGGGTCCTTTCACGCTTCAACCTCATTGCAAGATCGGACTCCCGTGGTCCGGGTCGTATATCTGCTGTTTGGCGCCTCCCACCCGCCGGGCCACCCGAGAGCAGCCACTGACAAACCTGATCCCGAACTGCCTCAAGCCATACCAGAAGATGTATGTTTTCTCCACATTCGCTAGTCATGCTTAGCTGAACTTCTTTTGTGTAGGCCCTTCAAACTCGAGAACGAGCCAACCCTTGTAGCGAGATTATCCCGTATGTCTTCTCTTGAAGCCATGACGTGTACTACATTCTCACTTCTAGTCGTTGCCACACATCAGTGATTGAAGTTCGGGGCCTAAGGGATCGCCATTTTAACCGTACAGTCGACACATTCGCAACGGTAGCGGTGGATGGAGAGCAACAGGTAGAGACGGAGGTCATCCCCGACTGCCGGAATCCGAGGTGGGCGTTCTCTGAGCCCTTAACCCTGTGAGTGCATGCTACCTTGCTGGCTTGTGATCTGCCCAGGGTGTACTTATCGTCCTTCGTTAGTATGGTACACGCTTCGTCGGCAATAAAAGTGACAGTATATCGTCAACGTCGGTCTCGTGCAGTTTTTGGCGACAAGTACCTTGGTGAAGTCGACGAAAGGCTATTCACTTTTGTCACGAATTGTGAGTTCTCGCACCTTCTCTGAATCTTACCCATATCTGACAATATTTCATAATCTTTCCAGCAGACATGCCGTTCCCACTGAACACGAGTATGAGCTTGAGTCGGGAAGAAGCGACGATGTTTGTGCAGTTGTCAGTAGATCTTTCGGCCTCCCAGGAGCAGGTCATGCTCGACCACGCGAACGCAAAGCTGGAACGCACGGCACAGAAAGTTGCCGATGCCTTGGCGACTCCTGCGGCCGAAGCCCTTGGCGCGATAGGACACGCCCTTGGGAGCTTGGATCACCTAATGCAATTTGCAGACGAAGTTGCCGCTGTGAGTGCTGTGAAATTTCGATCGGGGTTTAAGCACCTATTCAGACCATCTGCGCCATAGATCCATCCTCTTTGCAAGGTAGCCTGGACCTTGCTATCCTCAGTACATAAGGTGCGTACCACCAGCTAACCAATATCCGAGCAAGTTAATGACACACGTCTCGCCTAGGCTATCAAGATCCAGCACGCCCAAGATGCAGCTATCAAAGAGCTCGCCGGTCAACTGAGAGAGGCGTTAGCTCATGCTAGAGCATGTCGTGACGTCAAGCAAATAATGGGCGCAGCCAATGTTATCCAGGAATTGGCCCGGATCGTCGCTGAAGGTGCATCGCTGATGGACGAGTGCATGAAGCACAACGCAGTCGGTTTGTCGGCTTCCCGGTTGACAAAAACTCATTTACTAATTGTTCCGCCCTCTTCAGTGCGCGCCGCGAAAAATGCTGCGGTGAAGACACTACGGAATCGGGTGACGGACTGCAACGCTCGCCTCAAGGCGGCGAGAGAGAATTTGCAGATGGCCCTTATTATTGACATACATCACAACGGTAAGTCCACGTCGTGCTACGTCGGAGTCCTCCACTGATGTGTGAGTACGCAGTGGCTGATATCGCGCAACGCGCTCGAGATGCCGCTGTGCCTGCTGCTACCGCCTTTCCTGAGCGCAGGCCAGATCCAATTCATGATCACACCTCACCGCAGGGACGTCTTTGTGATGGACCTTATGAACCCTGCCGTGAAGCTCCATGGCATATCTTCCAACCCGCTATCGCACCTCCGAGAGGCCCATGTCCATCACCACCTCTCACCAGTTCCGTTATGTCCACTCCGCCCAACCCTTCACGCAGCTGTTCTCCTCCTCCCATGCGCATCGAACCTTGCTGTTCTACCCTCAAAATGGACATACCGACGGCGAGCGAGAACTATCCTCCTACCCTTCCGCGACCCTTCCCAATGCCATCTCCGACTACCACGATGTCCTCGACATCGTGCTTCTCAATGGACGACGGCCGAACAGCTTCGACTTCGCCTTCGTCATTCTTACCTACTCCTTGCGACCAGCCCGACACTGAGCCGTACTTCCCAGGGCACATCTTGACAGACGCGCCGCTCGTTGACGAACCTGAAGACGAGTCATGTTGCGCTGACACCACGGGGTGCAAACGGGCGAGGTCGCTTACTCGTCAGAGGCAAGTGCGCCGTGAGGCGCATGGGATGCTCTGGGGTAGCATGCCGACAACTGGAATGGGCAGATCTTTCAGCTCATGAAGCCGTCTATCAGATCTGTTGCGCTGCACCTCGACGAGCTTTTCACGTGAGCTCAACAGGTCGTTGGATATGTGCGGTGCGATTGTTCCGCGTATGCGTTTAGTTTATATGCAGAATTGCAGTACAAGTATGACTAACATGTAATATACATCTAAGAATCATTATGCGCGATACGTACACAGCAGAACCCCGAACGTCCTACTTAGACTCAGAGCGTCACTGCGAGACCTTCTCTGCTGCAAGTCTTCCTGCCTCCTTGAATTGCTCCAACGCCTTCCAAGCATTGCCCGACGAGACGCTCTCTTGGGCCAGAGCTACACCTTCCTTGAACCCTTTTGCAACTCCGGCTACCACAAGCAGCGCACTGGCGTTGATAAGCACGAAGTCGAGGACGGGCTTCAGTCGTCCGGGGATATCAGCGCCCGAAGACAATAGCAGCTTGAACGTCTCCGCGTTCTCTTCCGGAGTCCCTCCAGCAACCTCCGATAGAGGATGCGCGTCTAGTCCAAAGTCTCTGGGATGTATCGTGCGTTCTGTGATCTGGCCGTTCTTCAGTTCCCAGACATGGGTGTCGCCGGCGCAGCTAATTTCGTCCAACTTCTCGGCACCGCACACGACGAGTGCACGCTTGACTCCGCCGGATCGAATGCTCTGAGCGTAGGTGTTACCTAGCTCAGGCTCGGCGACACCGACTACCATGCCTTGCGGGTGCGCTGGGTTGATGAGAGGCCCGAGAACGTTAAACATCGTGCGGAAGGGCAGTGCTTTGCGGTGCGGGGCTATCATGGCGAGGGCGGGGTGATAGTGGGGTGCAAGGATGAAAGTGAACGGCACTTTGCCGATGGGCATAGGTGTGTCCGGCGTTGGAGGTGTGAAAAGGCATCCGAGCGATTGGAGCAAGTCCGCAGAGCCTGAAGAGGACGTCGACGCTTTGCTGCCATGCTATCCTGAGCTGTTAGACAGTGTGAATCATGCTATAAGACGTGTTACGCACCTTTATCACGCGAGCCCCAGCTCCGGCAGCGACTATAGCAGCGGTAGTGCTCACGTTGAACGTGTTATGCCCATCCCCGCCGGTCCCGACGATGTCCACCACAAAATCCACATCCGCATTCTCTACAGCTGCTTTCAAAGCTCTGCTCCGCAACACCTCTGCAGCGGCAGCAAGAGACTCAGGTCTTCGCTCGACACGGTTCACATGCAAAGCAGTGAGAAATGCGCCAATTTGCACAGGGAGAACGGCGTCTGGCGTGAAAACGTGGTCGAGAGCAATGCGGAGGTCCTCGGGGCTGAAATACTCTGGCTTGTGCACTAGCTTCTGCAACAGAGGCTTGAAGGAGTCCGGCGAGTACTTCGAGACCATGATGGGGGGGGAAAGAGAGGTGAAGGCGGGTGATATATGACTCACGCAAAGCATTCTCCTATACCCGGTCTCTCACAGCCATAGACAAACCCAGAGTGATAGTTGGAATGATACTGGGGAGTAACATGGTCACCGACGGACCCAGTCAGACCTTCTTGAGCTCCTTGATAATAGGGCCGACTGAAGAAACATCTAGCTGCAAGGTAGGATGATGTGTGGGTAGAAATCATTCGAGAGAGTAGTAAGTAGGTGCGTTTTCAAGCCAGGTGAAGAGACTGATTGATCAATTGGAGGCCCGCTTACCTTCATTACAAATTTCCATTTACCTGGTCAGTAAGCTTCTGAAAGCGCTTCGACGGTGAGCTGACTGTGCGTTTCCAAGGCTTCACCAGAGACCATGATCAGGTTCATCTTGGTGCAGGTCGGTACGTCTCCAGACGGTAACATTGCCAAGTGCATTGATGCCATGACCATTGCAACAGAATAGGCAAGGGAAGACCCGACTTTCTAAGTGGTATGTTCCTTACGATGACGACGAGAAGGTAAGTTGCTGGCATCCGTAGACACTCGTAGGAGTCGCTAACCTCTCCTTCAGGTCCGCCTTCGCGGTGAAGTACACCGTCTAGTCGCTCCAAGAGACCAGAAGTATCAGTCGAACTTCGTCGAAGTACGTCTACAGCTTACCGACTGCGTCAACTGGGGCTCACCACGCCGTGTGCGCAGTTTCGCAACCACAAGATTGTGTACAGGAGATACGCAGGCCTGTTCTTCTGCGTATGTGTCGACGCAAATGACAACGAGCTGGCGTACTTGGAAGCTATTCACTTGTTTGTCGAGGTACTGGGTGTGTCATACCGCTGGTTCTCTCCGAAATAGCATCACTGAGATTCTTCTTGACTACTAGACTCATTCTTCGACAACGTGTGCGAACTCGACCTCGTATTCAATTTCTACAAGGTATTTCATATTTTTCTCAGCCTCCATACCGCCGAATCTGATCTCACGCGTCCTGTTAGGTGTATGCCATTCTGGACGAAGTATTCCTCGCCGGAGAAATCGAAGAGACGAGTAAGGATGTAGTACTCGCACGGCTCGAAGAGTTGGAGAAACTGGAGTGACCATGGACTTTTCTTGCTACATGTGTACGTCTCTGAATATTATGCCGGGTTCAAACAAGTTAAATAGCCACAGGTTGTTGGAATGGATTGTACACATAGTTCACAGTAGCCAAACGGGGATACTCCTTGGCTTATAAACGCTTCAGTTAGGAGCATCAATATACGAAGTCCGATCCCGTTGTCTGGCCGAGTCCCAGGCGAAGCTTCTTTCGGAAGCTGTAATTTATTCCGGTGTCGGGGCTGGACTTCGCTCGGTGCCGGAAGGCCCCCTTCTTTGTCTGGACACCCTTGATAGTCAACTATAAGTTACGAGTTGCATCTCAAAACCTCCGTCACTGGCTTGTGAAGCGGTCTGCCGGAGCTAAGGCGAGCACCTACTCCGGCTTTCTAAGCTTCACCATGGCACGGGCGAAGTGGTGGTATGATAGGTGCTGAGATAGAGAACAAGGTGCCTGTTGCCAACTTTCTGGTCTCGCTTGGTGGCTTCCAGCCGATGCCAGTGCGACGCCCCAAGTCTCTGCCCTACCAAAGCAACGCCAGCGCTCAGAACTCTTTCAGGCTCTTCATGCCCGCGCACTGCCCTGGCGATGCTCACAGAGCAGTTCGAACAGCCCGAATGGCCACCTCGTTTTCGAGGATCCTAGCCGCTCGCTGGTTATGTAACAAAATTCCCATTCTCCTGGGACCATATGGTGTAGGACATTGCTCTGGTAAGTTCCGCTCCACTATGTATGTTATTCTTGGTTGTGCGCTCAACCGAACTTAGCAGCTTTTTCGGCGGTGCGCAAGTATTCTCCGCCGACGCTTTCCTAACGGCGGTTAAAGCCTGCGGTGGTCCAATCAGTCAGAAACAGCCTTTACGTGCGGTGATGTGCATCGGGTATACTTCGACCGTCTGAAGCGTTACACAATTGAGACTGTTCCCACCTGTCTCCCAGCCGCGGACCTCGAACGCCCGAAGCTTGGTTGGCGATGGCGTAGCTGGTCTTGCTGGTCGTGTTATCGAGTTTCGCGGGTTCATCGTACGTGTTTGTCATGGCAGCAAGTCTTCTACCAACTGCGGTGACCTTGGACTGCGCTGCATTGCATGGGCAGTTTGTTAATTGCCTGGGATGTTCTATTTTACCGAGATGACCGATCTACTCACGCACGACTGCCATGTGAGCGCCATGTGCCCGAGGCAGCCAGCCTGCGAAGACGGCGGAGTGGTACTTTTAGTGGTATGTCCAGTTCGGTTCTGGCAACCGTAGTCAAAAGCCCCTGACTGGACCGGACAGATGCAGCGTAACGGTCCCCCGCATACGATGGCAACCGTACACCGGCAAGCAAACTCATTGACTATCCCCCTCGAATCCCCGAGATGAGGCCACATCGGAAGATTCAGGACCTATCCGGCACAGGCACCTCAAATGGCACGATAAAGCGGACACCGATGGATGTCGAGGCTAAGTCGTCACACTCTGCCGGGGAGTCCTGCAGTACGGGTCAGGAAGCGTTCGGAGTAGCTGAGCCCAATCCCAACTCAAACCGTCACGAACTTCCCTCAGGACGCGGAGAAAGGGTAAGGCGTTTGCTCTGTAGAATAGCCCCAAAGGAACTAATTTCACACATTCAGGACACCATATTGTTGAACTCTCCCGCTACACAGGATTAGAGCTCTCTTCTTCGCAGACAACTCGGGTATGTCCCAATCTATATCAGGGAACTTTTCCTCATGCCGCTCGTTCATAGGTAGCAAGCTTTGCTCGCCGTGTATCGGACGCCTCCAAGATAATCCATACGACTACCAACAGCAGGTACCGCATTGTTGTAAATGGAATGAAGTGGCGAACGCTTAAAACCCTTCTCCCGAAGTAGATACGAGTGCAATCCGGTGATAAACCCGCCCACTCTATTTTGCTTCGTACGTCATCACGTATTTAGCTATAGACATTCATTGATGGGGTCCGATTTTTCCAGCTTTCACCCGCGTACTATACTAAGTTGTGGGTGCGGTGTTACCCAGCGGATCAGAGGTCTGTTTCGCTGCCTACAACGACTCGCTCATTGACATGGTCGTCGATTTTTATGCTCACCGCCACGCGTTGTCTAGGTGCACCCGCCGCCGTATGGAACTCTCTCAAGAGGTGTACCATCTCATCGTCAGGAACGTTGCCTCTCGCGCTGAACTCGCTACTCTTTGCACCGTCTCGAAACGATTCCGGAAGGAGGCAGAACGCGCTCTGTACAACACTCTACATCTGCGCGACTCCTCGTGTACCATTGCAGTATGTCGCATCCTGGGCAGCACCCCACGGCTGTCCTCGCTGGTCGAAGCCCTGTCCATCTTCGTTGCAGATGAGGACTCGGACGACGAAGTATCCCACGAAACCCCACATCTTCCTGACAACTTCTGGGAAGTTGTCGCTTCCGCTCTTCGCCAGCTCTCTCGGCTCCGCTTCCTCAACGTGCACTTCGAGCAGATCAATGACACGGCTCAGGCATGGATACTGGCTGGCTGCAAATTCCAACTCCAGACGTTTCACTGCGACTTCGAATGGGATAGACACCTTGTCTCATTCCTGCGGACGCAACGCAACATCACCGACCTCTGCCTTGCCGACTTCCGTAAAGACGTCGTCGTTGATGTCCGCGCAACCCCGCGGTTGTCCCAAACTCCCTCACTGCCGAAGCTCTCGATATTGGAGTGCACGTTCGATGAGGCAGCCGTGGCTCTCGTCCCTGGGCGCCCCATCACACGCGTCAAGACATGCCTTTCGCAGACCGACGATGAAGAGAAGAGCACAGAGCTGCACGAGCTGCTGGAGAAGCTTCGGGCGTCTCGAAAAGCGCTTCGCGCTCTTGACCTCGCGGACGAGTCATATACCGCAGAGTTTACTATGGAGCTCCTGAGTGCCATGAGCGTTCCGTTCTCGACGCTGGTCGACCTACGCTATCTTGGAACGCTGGTCCTACCCGTTGACGGCAAAGAGGTTCGTCTCCATGTCGCAATCTCCTCAGAGTGTCTCTGTAACCCCGGGCTTGTGCTTTCTGTGGCAGAGGGTGGAGTTCTACCGCCATCTCATGCGCTTCTCCAGGCTCCGCTGTGTCGAGTTCGAAGTCTCCGAATGGGAGCCAGCTCCTGTTACAACGGCGGCTTTACGAGCTCTGACATACGAGCTTCGCATCTACTGCCCCTCGATAACTCGGATCATCTTCGTGTATGAGTTCGACAGAGCCGTTATGCAGGTGGTGGAAGGAGTGTGTGTGTTGGATCCTGACGCAGGCGCAGATACGCTGTGGAGAGAGGTGTAATGAAAAGGTATGATCAGCCTTTTGCATCTCCACCGCTCCTCCCTGACTATGCGTTCCCAGAATTAGCAATGTCTAATACAGCTGCCGACGATTACTGTATCCATAGTCTGACAGGACGCTCTTCACCAAGTGTGTTCTGAAGTCGTTGTATATGATACATTCCTGCTGGACATCGCCTAATACTATGAAATACTATCATATTCTGCACTATTCAGGCTCGTACTCGGTTCATATGAATCGCACTATACAATCGACTACTGCGCATCGCTTCTCCTCCAACACGACTCGAACAGCTTCCTCCAGCACCTCCTTAACCTTCCCGGGCTCAGATACTCGTCGACCCCACGCCCCGCCGGCGGCTGCGGCGATTCCGGCGTAGTCGGGCATTTCGGGCCCAAAGCCAACTGAGAGGCGGGACCCCGCTGCCTTACTGCCATGGCCTGCGGGGTACAGACCCATCATCGAATTCTTCGGAGACTGTGAAAAGACGCGGTCAGCAGAGCTTCCGCGGAGCCGCAAATGACCTTACAGCCCAACCCCGTTGTTCAGAATAACCGTAAGATATGGCTGGAATATCAAGCTCGTAGTCAGTACTGGGTCATGAAGTCACTCGAAATCGGGGGCACGCACTGTATGATACCTTCTCGCCATCCAGTATGCCGCGCTGGGCACTCCGAACAGGAAGGTGCCGTCTCCAACGATGGCAACCGTCAAGTCATGTTTCCCGTCGTCACCGAGGCCAACTCCGACTGCAGCGCCCAGCGCCCATCCTAGGCTGGATCCTCCGGAGCAAAGCATGCTGCCGGGGACAGTCGGACGAATGTGGTCGAATGCGGTTGGGTAGTTACTGATGCCTTCGTTGAGCCACAGCGTGTTCGCACCGTGACCGGGGTTTGTGCCGCGACTACCTCTCGCAACGCCGCGAGAATAAAGGGGGAATCTGCCACAGTCGGATCCTGAAGATTCGTCTCCCTCTTGACAAGGTGCGATAACAGCTCCTCGTGCCTGGAAGACAACTGACGGGCTCGTTCTTCGACGGCGGAAGTGTTGATTCGTTCTGGTGCAGCGTTCGCAGCTTCCAGTAGCTGTCGCAAGGCCACTTCCACGTCGACTCTGCATATGATGTCCGCGTCCACGTGAGACCAGCCGTACGTTTGCTTCAGAGGATCGGGGTCCAACACAAATATTCGTGCGTCCGAACGAGCCGCGTTGCCGCAAGTATCAATCCAAGGGACTTCCGCGTCCGAGTATGATGATGACGTCCGCTTCACCAAGGACTGGATTTTTGCCTCCATAGGAGAGACCGAGGAAGTGCGGGTGGTCGTACGGGACGGAGAGCGTAAGTGAACCCGCCATGAAAAGTGCAATTCCGAGCTTTTCTGACAGCGCAGTCAAAAGAGGCACCGTCTTAACATTCCGTCCGGAATGGCCAGCGAGTATCAAGGGGAATTTCGCGGTCACCAGTGACTCCATGATTGCAGTCACAGCTAGCAGATATGCACAGGAGTGTTAGGCGAGGGACTGAAAGCCGTTGAGAACGTCTTACCGTCATGGGGCAGCGCAGTTGGTGCAATTGGCGGCCATTTCTTGAGGTCTACAAGATTGCCAGTAGCCAAGGGATCCAACTCCTCCTCGAGGATCTCACGACGTGCAGATATATAGACGGGCCCTTTGGGCTCGCTGACTGCGCTAGAGAGTATCAAAACGGCTCAGAATAAAGACGTCGCGGTTATGCCACGACTCACAACTGCATGGCGCGCATCAGAACTTTTGACACGTTCTTTCCACTCATTATCTGGGTAGTATGCCTCATGTATTGGCGGACGATACCGGCCTGGTCAGGAACATCTAACTGGCGACGTCAGTAGGCGCATGGAGAAAGGAACGGTGACGACTGACCTTGGGGCCACATAGGCCATTCATTTTTGGAGCCTTTAAGCTCCCCTTGTCCGGAGAAGGGTGCCATGCCCGAAAATATGATGACGGGAGCACGGCCCCTGTCTACATTATGTACCGCGCCCGCAAGCGCCTTGAAAAAAGGACGACATGGTTAGCCTTATACTTAAATCGCAGAATCGATGAATCTGACTCACTTGAGTTCCAACATCGACATGAACGATAACGAGGGACGGTTTGCCCGTAATCTGCGCGAACCCCTGGGCAGCGCTGAGGCCGACCATTTCGTTCGGACAAGTCACGATCTCAATGGCGGTCGAGCCATTCTCGATTCGCTGCCTCTCGAGCTCCTCCAGCAGCGCAGGGTGATCATTACCCCAGTTCACGAAAGCGTGGGTAATACCCGCTTTCGCTAATGTATCCAAGAACACGGATGCAGTGGTCAACATAATCCAAGAAAATTGTCAGAGACTGAGGATCTGCGTGACGCAGGTCAAGGAGCCGCAGAAGTCGTGGAACTTGAGCGTCGCAGATAAAGCGAAGGTGGGAGCGCAACAGCGGCTACTGGGGATATGAGACGGAATCCTATTCCGGCGAGAAGTGCAGAGCTGAGAGCATTTGATATAACCTCATTAAAGCGCCGACCACAGTACAGTACATGGGCCGAAGGCCCGGACCAGCACCAGCGTGTCCTTTAACCACTTCTAGACGTTGACGGCAACGCTGAAGCTATTCGTGAGAAGGCTAGCAGAGCCGACGAAGGGTTCAGTGCCCGTCTGGATTGCTTGGATGAACTATAATATAGCCGTTAGCTCACGGTTTATGCACATTGACCGCGGTACATACCTGCGATGAAGCAACGCCCTGACTCTTGGTCAAATATTCTGCAAAATCGTTAAGCGGTGTCGACGGCACTTAGAGAGATGAGGCGAACTTACGGAAGAACTCGTTCAGGTCCCCATTGAAGTTCCTGACTTCTCCGGAGGAGATGACGAACGAGAAGACTTGCCAGTTAGCGTTGGGACCGCTCCAAAGGTTCCAAGTATGTCCGGCGATGTTCAGGCCGCTGAGAATCTGCTTGCCCACGGGTTGAATACTATATCCAAAGTGAGTTCAGGAAATCGATGATATCATGAAGCGCGTACCCTCCCTGGCCCGAAAGCCAAATCATGCTGAAACAGACGAGTCAGTCTTGGTAGCTGAGGACGAAGACCGTGGGCGCTTACATTTCGTAGGAAGAAGCGGACGTCGCAGGGCTCCCAGACTGGGCCTTTCCAAACCAGATGTCATACCTACCAAGGGCCGTCAGTGCGAGAGCGGAAGTTGTGATCATCTGTAGCAACTTACGAGACATCAGCACGGATGCCGGAGGACTCAGTGACATAGGTCCAGTTCCAAACGGTGGGCGCGGTCTTGACTTGGGAAAGCTGGTTGGAGGTATTAAAGTAGCTCATAGCAATGTAGGTGCTGGGTCCGTGCCTGCATCCCCTTTGCGGTGTTGTGAAGCAAGTTGGCGTCTGCGCAACGGAAGCGTGAGCTTAGCCCTTAGTGTGTGCGGTGGGTGCTTACAGCTCTTGACATTGTTTGGGGCGTTGGCCCATGTCCAGTTGGTCTGCCACGACACTGCGTTGCCGTTGGTCGAGATCAAGGTAGAGTTCTGAGATCCTACACCGCTGGCTGCATGCATTCATTGGTATTTGCGGTTTTAAGCAGCGTGCGCTGCACTCACATTTGCCCCAGAGATTCTGGCAGAGGGTAAATGCACCGGCTGGCTCGCAGTCAAACTGCCCAGTGATCGTTTGCGCTGAGACTGCGGCGAGCAGGCTTGCCAAAACAAAAGTGACGAGTGCCTTGAACATGTTGTTGGAAATATCGGTGGTGTTGCTGGTGGCTCCTCGAGGAAGTGGCGGCTCCTTATAATTGATCCCACCGGCTGAAACGAAGTACGTCAGCCTCAATCTCGGATGCTTGCGGCAAATTGCAGATCATACGCACCATTGAGAGCGGTCCCCGACGGCACTTCTTCGAGACTTTTATGGTGGAGACTCATCCCTGTGGAGGCTAGAATTGCACCATTCTCAACCATCCCCTTAGAATAATGCGTGATGGATCAATTCGCTGATTTAATTCTTGGTCACTGCATCCGACGAAGAACCGGGCTGGTCATGAGCTAGGAGGGCTCCTTTGACTAGAATAGTACGGAGAAGAACAGCACGTCTTCGAATGATGGTAATGGAGAAGACGTGGGTTGTATAGCACATACATCCGTTGTTGGTGGTAGATCGACTCGTACGCATCTGAGCCAGAAATGAGACTGTGTCGTCCAAGCGCAAAAAGGTTGCCACTTACCAGGTGTAAACTGACCTCCGCAGCAAACAAGCCGACCCACAGACATTCAATGCGCCGTACGACTGACAAAACTCTGCTTCACAACCAGACCTCTCCAGGAGAATTCCAGTCAAGACCTGGAGCTTTCCTGAGGCTACATAACCTCGGATTTTGGTGAAGCACAGTCGAAAGGTCAAAACCCTTGCATAGCAAGAAAGCGTCCGGAGAAAATGTCTCGTATTTTCATAGGTGCAGACTGATGGTTGGAGAGCGAGGGTCGAAGGAGATGATGTTCAGGTTCAACATGCCTCGGCCGTTGCCGAGACGGTACAGGCCACTTCTCGGACGCCAGGCTCTTCTTGCATGATCAGTCTTGGTTTACTGCCACCACGATCTTTACGACGCTTCATCTGCTTTCGACCCCACTGTAGCCTTTAGTTTTCACTTGAACCCTTACGACATACTGTATCATGGACGCACGTCTCCGTCGCGTGAACAAAGAGATCGCAGGTACGCCTCACCACCTAAGTCCGTCCTCGGAAATCCGAAGACTAATCCTTGGGTCATGGCCAGACTGTAAGAATGACAAAGCCTCGAGAGTCACCATTGAACTAGTCGATAACTCGCCATATCATCTTATTGGATCATTCAATGGCCCGGAGGATACGCCGTACGAAGGGGGACACTTCGATGTGGTGCGTAGACCACCCGCTCCGCGTTAGGGACACGTTCATTGAGGCTCTGTTTCAGGACATCGTCATCCCGGACTCATATCCTTTCCAACCTGTGAAAATGAAATTCATCACGAAGGTGTATCATCCGAATGTCTCGTCTCAATCTGGGGCCATCTGTCTCGACATCCTCAAGGACGCCTGGTCTCCTGTGCTTACGCTGAAATCAACCCTCATCTCGCTACAATCTCTACTATGCTCTCCAGAACCGAATGATCCTCAAGATGCCGAGGTGGCGAAGCACTACATGACAAGTCGGAGCAGCTTTGAGGAGACCGCACGGTTCTGGGCGCAGGCGTATGCTGGTGCACCCAAGAAGCCAGGTGTCGGAAAGGACGTCGACGGGGAGGTAGCGATGGCTGGACTGGAAAAGGCGCATGTAGACAAGTTTGAGGCACTAGGATTCGACCGTGCTAAAGTGGTACGCCTGTTCCCTATTCATGACAAGGCTTGAGGTGACTGAGTGAGACTCATCCAGATCGACGCATTGCGGAGACTAAACTACCGGGGAGCCAATGTACCGAAGATCAATGACGATAGGATAGTAGAGGAACTGCTCAAGTGACACTCGTACTCTATCCGCCCTGCCCACGCCGCGTTCGCTCCCTATCTTCCATTGCACACATCCTCACACGCCGTACACACAGCCAAGTACCACTATTTGTATCGTTATACAACGAGAGTCTACTGAAATCATCAGTTGAACGGAATCCAGTCCAAAACATGTCTCCACCCCCGTCTGGGAGGTCGGTCTTGCTCCTCAAATTCGGGAATGTTCAAGCCCACCCATACCATCTTCAGCAAGAAATCAGAATATTACTAGAGGTAAACGGGATGCATCGTACCTCATCCAGAGTCACCAGCTTGGTTTGGTGCACTAGCTTGTAGCCGAAAGTCAGGATGAGGAAGGCAGGCTGGGTGGGTTCACGTTAGCCCGCCGACAGACGTGATAGGGGTGCGATATACTGAACTCACAATCGGGATGTAGGACGAAAGAAACTGCGGCACCAAGGTCGAATCCCTTTCAGAAGCGGACACCGAAGGATCGCTTCCCTCCATCTCAGCTACGACTCGAGTCAGCCAAGGTTTTATGAGCCGAGAACACGACCATACCAATGTGCCATCCGTCGTTGTGGAAAACATACCACCCGTTGGTGAGGATGATGAGAATGCACACCGTCAAGGCATACCAAGCACACTAGATGGGTTAACATTAGTCGGTCGCGATGCTAGGTCGGCTTGAGCTCACGTATGGCTGCGCCCAGTGTCTCCGAGCTTTGATTTTCTCAATTTGTTCGATGTGCTTTCGGGCCTCTTCCCCAAATGTATTGGAATATTTATTCTCAGCGTATACCGAGCCTCGGTGCCACCTGAAGATGGTCCTTTCAGCCTCAAAGAAAAGAACACAAAATGTATCCAGGACATACCGGATGTAAACAACCAATATGGTTGCCCAGGTAATCAGGAAACCCAGCGTGCACGCAGAATACAGCTGCGAAAAAGCCTGATGTGCACACAGGTTAGCGAGAGCCACGACAGACAGAGTAAAGCCTACTAATTGGGCACTGCTTCCGTCACGCTGGCTCAAGAAACTAAGCAGGCCTCCCGCAGCGGACACCAGAAGTGCCGCAAGTGGCACGATGTACGTTGCCTTCTGATGAGTTCACCGCGGCGGTCGAATTCTCACAGAGCTGGCTGGATGACCTCGCTCTTCCCGATGACACGTCTTCCGGGTAGGCATGGCGCAATGTCGCCAGGGTCGCACCAGAAAACGCCGGCGAAGCCAGCGGCGTGATTGGTGTCTTGTCGTCGCTCTCATCCGGCTGCTCTTCTTCAGACTCCTTAGCTTCGTCCTCTTCTTCCGCGTCATCTGCGTCGTGGTGGTGTGGTGAGTATCTGACCAAAGTCGCGAGGAATTGAGGGGCATGCTCGGTTCGCGCTAGGAAGAAGAGGAAGCGGCTGCTGATGTACAAACACGACACCCCTGCGGACCATGCCGAGAGTAAGACGAGAGCATTCACGACGTGGGGTATCTACGGTGCGTGAGCACACAAGCAAGTTTGGATGTTACAGGGATACGTACCACCTTCATCCCAGCTAGTTCAGCAGCTATCACAAATGGGGAGGAGAACGCGTTTCCGTTGTTCAAGTGGAGTCGTGGATCGGATTGAGGCACCAGGAGGCCGGCGAAAAATATACCAAAGAGGTAGAACACGGTGCTAATCCGATGCGGCTAGTCAGTCCAGGTTGCGCGACACAGTAGAGGAAGAAACTTACATCAACGTCCACACTTCACGGGAGTGCTTTCGGAGCGTTCTGACAAGTGCGGAAAATCAATACTACGAGCAGCCCAAGGTGAAGGTACCAATCTCCCACCTTAGCTGCATCTATGACTTCATCCGCGATCTGCATATCGACGACGGTCAGCCACGGTGTTACACGGACGCAAGGACGAGCTGTACTTACAACTCCTGAAAGCTCACACCCGCAGTAAGAGAAGAACGCCTGCATCATTACCGCCCAGAATCCGAGGAATTGGCCGGTGGATCCCGTCATGCCCAGGTATGAGTCGGCGAATGGGTGGGACCAGTTCTTGAAACCAATGTGACCCTGTCGACCAACTCCGGCATCCAGCACAATGCTGAGCAGAACTAGACGCATGGCAACATATTAGTTCTAGCACTGACTAGACAAGACTGCAGCGCACCAAGGAAGACGACGGTGAATATCTTCAGACTCGAGAACCAGAAACATATCTCGGCAAAATGTTTGGTTTGGATACAATTGACGGTAATGGATATGATAAGCTACAAGCGAGGTGAACTTTCAATCTCAAGAATGCTTTGCATTGGCACGCTACTCACAAAGATAGAGACCCACGCGTATGCCCTGGAATAATATCATTCAGTAATTCATGCCTGATAGAGCGTCGTAATCACTAACGGGAGAAGTCTGGTAACATCCCAGAAGTTAAGCACAATTACTGTTGCTGTCATGCTTCCAGCTGTTCGCAGGTCGTGAGCGGACGCAGTTCTGGTAAATGAAAGTGAAGGCAAGGCCTTACCAAACGAGACACTCCAACCAAGCTGGGGCGTGCTGTTTGAGCATCTTCGTTGCTGGCCGACTGCCCGAGACTCACCCATGACATCCAGCCCAGCGAGAAGCCCAGCGCAGGGTCCACATAGCAGTGGGCAAACCCAACTATACCGCCGACGTTAGGACTGGGCTTGTGGTTTAGACAAGGAATTGGATATAGATTGATGGGCTACTTACAGGAAAGCGACCATCTCGCCGATTGAAATGCACAGGCAATAGAGCGCAGAGCTGATTACGGCGTATGTCAAGAAGGCGCCGACTGGACCACCGTCGGACAGGGCCACCTACAATGATGTACATCTCAGCAGAAGACGAATGTAGGAGAGCCGGAAGCATGCTCACCGATGAGCCCAAGAAAAGGCCAGTGCCAATCACCGCGCCTACATCCAACCACGATTGGTACGTGGGCAACGAATAGAAGATTATGCAGACGCTACGAACCTATCGAGATCATCCCAACTATTCACAAGAGTGAGCACGAGCGGATGGGCTATGACTTCGTGCACACTTACTATGTCTCCGCGAGAGCTGAGGGGCAAGTCTGCCCGGATATTCTGCCACCGCTGCTGGAATTGCTGGATCCTTGTTCGATGCTTCGCCAGTCGCCGCTTCTCATAGCTCTGCTCCTTGATCTTCACCCGCTTGCCCAAGGAGCCAAGGGAAGAGAACGCAGCGCTACTCTGGCGCCTGCTTATCATAGGAAGATTCGGGTTGACGGACATTGTGCTGGAAGAAGGTGTTGGCGGCAGGGGCAAGCCGAATAGTCGTTATCCTGGATATCTAGTTGAGCATATGTATGAGCAACACTCGAATGCCTCCGGTCACAGAAACATGCGATCGCGTCATTGTACAGGCGTGATTTCCGGATATCATACGGACAGCCCGCAGCTTCGAGGGCACTGGTATCTGTGCCCCGCGTGTGGCTGGGCGACTGAATTCAAAGTTAGGATCGGATGCATTCTCGTCATTGCCGCACAACATTCAAGGACTGCGTGAGTAACAAACCTAACGCACCGTATCAAGGTTTTTGGTTCCATGCTTACTGGACGCTAACATCTATGCCGAATGCACTGGACTCAGGACAGATCCAAGGATGCACTGCATGCCAGCGTCCAGGTTCGAAGCAAAACTTGTGGTTGCGTGGGCTGAGCTGAAATTATAGGGAATAAATAAGTCAGCGAATATATCAGATCTCAGAGGCTCGCGCAGTACACCGTACCAATATGCAGCTCAAGCTGAGTGTAGTCTTTGACTCTTACAAGCGCCCAGAACAGCCGCGTTGTAGCTCGGGCCGAGGCCGAGGGCAAGTTTAAACTCAGCTCGGTCTTTCACCCAAACTTAGTTGTGTTGAATTTGCACCAACGATAGGACACCAACTGGGTATGCCGCACAGAGCGCAATGGAATAATATATTGATTTCCGGTTGTTAATCCGCGAAAGGGTCTGAGTCTGATGCAAAGACGATGGCTGGCTCGGAGGCTTGCCGCTAGCGGTTGACTAGTACCACCTAGAGTGAACTCAATACACTAGATATTTAGAAGGCAGTACGCATAGGTGTTAGAACTGACAGACAGACACAGCTTAAAGTCCGTCAATTGAATGGGATCCAGTCCAGAATATGTCTCCATCCTCGCCTGGGAGGTCGGTCGGGTTCTTGAGGTTCAGGAGTGGTTACGACCCAGGCCATCTTTTGGGACATTAGTATATGTAGCTATTAGTGTTCACGAAAAGCACCCTACCTCACGCAAGGGCACCATTTTAGTTTGATGCACTAACTTGTATCCGAAGGTCAGGATGAGGAACGCGGGCTGGAAGCAGCGACTTGTTAGTCTATGTGTTTCCCCCCTGTTGTGCTGCACCCACTATTGGAAGATACGAGGATAAAAACCCTGGAACCAAGCTAGAGTTCCTTTCGTAAGCAGATACGCCTGGGTTCACTCCTGAAATTTCGGCTGTGGCGATGTGTGAGCCGCTAGTAGACGCGCATTCACATGGCGGCATTACCAATATGCCATCCGTCGTTGTGGAATATATACCATCCGTTCGTAAGAATAATCAGGATACACATGGTCATTGCGTACCACGCGCACTGGTCGACTGTATATCAGGTTAAGGATGGCAAGGGAGGTTTTGAGAAGACTTACATATGGCTGCGCCCGATGTCTCCGAGATTTGATTCGCTCAATTTGGTCCATGACTCTGCGAGACTCTTCCCTGGAGTACTTGAATAGACTTGTTCCGCATAAACTGAGCCTTGATGCCAGCTACTCCTGACTCAGCATCGACCTAAACGGCGCTCTTATACTTCGACGTACCGAAGATACACGAGCAACATGGCCGCCCAACCGATCATCAAAGCTGAGCTTGACACAGGAAAGAGCTGCTGGTAAGCCTAAAGAGCATCAGTCATCGAATAGAATAGGTATAAACATAGAACGACTTACTAACTGAGCGCTGCTTCCTTGCTGTTGGTTCAAGAAGCCGAGAAGACCCACGGAAGCCGATACAAGAAGGGTTGCCCAAGGAACAATGTAACCTGACCTCTTCACGTTCGTTGATTGCAGTGGGGTGACGTCTACTTGGCTTGAAGACGGGGCTCGCAGAGTGACATCGTCACTGCAACGCCGCAGCGATGGCAGCATGGAGCTAGGCAGCGCCGAAGAGGACGTTTCCGCGAAGGATAATGCTGGAGACGATGTTTCGACTTGTGGGGTCTTGTCCTCACTTTCGCGCTTTACCAGCTCAGGCAGTACCTCTTCCACGTCGTCCTCCTGGCGGCGCAACGTGTAATGAGCCAAGCTCCCAAGAAATCCTGGTGCATGACCAGACCTCGACAGGAAGAACAGGAAGCGGCTGCTGATGTACAGGTTTGCCGCTCCGGCGGACCACGCAGAGAATAACACAGCCGCGTTAATTATATGTGAGATCTAGAGTAGAATTGTATCAGCGGTCCGACGGTAATAAAGACGGCCTGTGAAGGCGCAACATGCTCACGATTTTTATCCCAGCTATCTCAATGGCTATCACAAAGGGAGACGAGAGCGCAGTTCCGTCATCTAACTGGAGGCGTTTATCGGACTGCGGGACCAGAAGTCCAGCACAGAAGACGCTACTGAGGTAGAGGACCGTGCTATATAGCCCGGAATAATGAGCCACAACCAGTTACAACTGACGTGGAATATGCCTACATGACCATCCAAACCTCGCGGAGTGCTTTGGGAGCATTCTATGGTCCTCCACTGGTTCAGTAAGCGCGCCATTATGGAAGAGTTAGCTGACCTTTGCCGCATCGATAATCTCGTCCGGCACCTAGGCGCAGAGAACGATCAGCACACTATAAGTTGGAGGGCTGCGTGATGGAACTTACAACTCCAGCAATTTCAGAACCACTATAGGAGAAAAATGCCTGCGTCATAACGGCCCAGAAGCCAAGGAACTGGCCCCTAGTCCCGGTTATACCTAGGTATGACTCTGCAAACGGGTGAGACCAGTTGTTGAAGCCAATGTACCCTTGGTTGCCAACGCCCGCATCGAGCGGGATACTGATCACGACTACCCAAGTGGCGCTTAAGCTCAAAGGTAACACGTAATGTGAAGACCAACGCTACCTAGCATGACTATGATGGACATCTTAAAATTTGAAGACCAGAAGGATATTTCACCGAAAATGTGGGGCGGGAAACAGTTCACTGCCACAGTCAAGAAAAGCTGTAGAAGCGCATTCAACAGCGGCAGGGTCAGTTTGTATAGGTCCAGCGTACAAAAATTGCGAGCCAAGCGGACGCCCTAAAACACCGGCTTAGCTGATAACGACAAGACGAGCGGAAAGGAAACATACGGAAAGATGCTGGTGGCATTCCAGAAGTTGAGCACTGCAACAGCTGCTACGTTCTGGGAAGCTATCGCCATCGAGGTATCAGACAAGGCTCACTTGAAGCGTGTTGCGTTTCTTACCGAGACAAGTTACCCAGCAGAACTAGCGGCAGCCTCAGCGCAGATCCAATCATGCCTTTGCGCTAAACTCACCCAGAACGTCCAGCCTATCGAGAAGCCTAGCGCCGGATCGACGTAAAGGTCCGTGAAGCCTACAATACCTCCAACGTTAGGGCTAAGGTACGGGTAAGTATGAGTAACGTGACCAAGCCGGAGCGACGTACAGAAAAGCGGCCATCTCTCCAATTGAGATGACCAGACAGTAGAGCACAGAGCTGATTATTGCATATGCAAATAATGCGCCGACTGGACCTCCGTGCGACAACGCGTCCTAATGGCTGGGATGTTAGCCAATCGTGGACCCAATCTAGGTAACGGTCTTACGGAAGATCCTAGGAAGATGCCCCTGCCAATTGTAGCTCCTACAAGCAATAAACGTCGAAATCCACAATGACGTGTCCACTCCTCAGAGACGAACCAATAGAAACCATCCCAACTGGTCGACGAAAGAGTCAATGAACAGGATAATGGATAATAGGACAGTTCGACTCACTATGCCGACGGAGAGAGCTGAGCCGGCAGCTCCTTCCGTATATTCCGCCACCGACGTTGGAATTCTTGAATTTTTGCTAGTTGCTTGGCTAACCTCCGCTTTTCGCGACTTTGCTCCTTGATCTTGACCCGTTTTCCGAGAGGTCCAAGCGTAGCGCTGCTACGTCGTCTCCCGAGAAATGGAGAGTCGGGATTGACAGGCATTGTGTTGTGCAACGACGAGAAGATGGGGAGATTCAGATGAAGAGGTAAGTAGCTTGGAGCAAAGACCCACCGACGGGACTCTTTTGGAAAAACATGTCGATTTGTTTCGATTATACACGTGCAGAACATGACGCCGAGCGCACCGTGTTGGCTCGCGTTCGGCATTGCTGGGAACATTCCAGCTGTCAACAAGGGTCCTGAATGCAACAGTGCGACCGCCTGAAGGTGCATGTACGGTTTAATATTCGCTTGCTTGCAACCAGTCGCATGGCAATAGATTAACAGCTTCACGGGAAGCATGATACTAGGTAGCTCCATTCGTGGGCATAGGGGTCGTGTTCTTTGGCGAAGGCGTGCATCCAGCCCATCTATCGCGGTTCGTTGCATTCATATACTTTCACAACTTCACTGGCTATGAGTCCTCGGTTAAATTCAGTACGCCACTTTTATCAGCGTTGAGCCCGTACATACCTCGGGTTTCATTAAGTGCACCCATCGTATGCGAAGCCGGAGCGTACCGTGCTGTACGCTACCCTGATGTGGTACCGTTTGAGGGTCGAAGATTGGAACAAGCCACCTTCTTCTCGCGTTGCAAGGTGCACAGGGATTTAGCACATAGCATCTAATGCACCACCGGCATGCGCGTGCATGATACAGTTCGTCCATTCATTCTTAGAACCACTTGTATGACGTGAGTGTGGACATCCATAACCAGTGCATCAGCTCACTGTATTTCTCACTGAACATAAAATTTGCATATCGGACTGATGCCGTGACATGGCTCTGCGGTTAATCCGAGTATAGCTGGAGGGTCGTCTACCAGTAAAATGGGTGAATATCGTGAGACTTAAGTGAATAGATGGTACATACGCAGAGTGGGGGTGGCGCCCCTTCTACGTTTACGATGTAATATAAGCTTCTCAGCATTCACAAACACAGTGTAGGCCAGCTCTGCGTCGTAGTCACCGGTATAGGCATTGCGGGCAAATGCCGGGAAGCGTGAGGCGGAAGCCTTAACTCATAACCTACTCCTAGTGCGACAGAGCGGCGGCAGGGGGCCGGGATGCGCTGTAAGTGCTCTCGGGGGATGTCCAGCAGCACGCACTTGACGCGGGAACGAGCTGAGGCAACCAGACCTTAGGCCTCAGGGCAGATGCAGTAACGGCGAGAAAAACCAAAAATGCGACAAAAAGAAATCGGCGTGAGGGGCGCGAGATGTGGGAGGCACGCAAACACGAAGGGGTGTCTGGCACAGAAGGCCGTCGTGAACGTCGCGCGAGAACGATGCTTGACAGAGAACGCGTACGTGACAGAGTGATCGGGCCATCACTGTCACGCATACAGTCACTTTCGATGTCACAGGTCGGGGATGCCGTCTGTCCAGCCGAGCGCCTGCAGAAAGAGAGCGATTCTTCTGGTTTAGGTCGGCCTCACTGCTGCTATGACAGTCGCTACATCGGCTAATAATTGTACAAATATGTAAGGAAAAATCCCGCAGTGTATCATGCTTCAGGTGAACGGGATCCAGTCCAAAATACGTCTCCATCCCCGCCTAGGAGGTAGGTCCGGCTCTTGATACTCGGGAACGTTCACGACCCATGCCATCTTTTGGCGTAAAGGTGAGTTTCACACTCAATATCTGCGAAGAGTATCTTACCTCGCGCAAAGGCACCATCTTGGTCTGGTGCACGAGCTTGTATCCAAAGGTGAGGATCAGAAACAACGGCTGAAAAGGATGTCAGCCTACATGTCACCCTTTATGTTGCACTGCACGCACTATCGGGAGATACAGCGATAGGAACGTGGGGACCAAGCTTGTGTTCCTTTCGGAGGAAGAGACACCTGGGTTGGCTCCCAGACCTTCGGCTACAAACACGTACGAGCCGCTGATGAACGTTGAACATGCATGTACAGAAGCAATATTACCGATGTGCCAACCGTCATTGTGGAATACATACCACCCATTCGTAAGGGTGATAATGGTGCACATGACCAGCGCGTACCAGGCGCACTAATTGCATAGATATCAGACTGGGTACTACGGGATATCTCGGAAAGACTCACGTATGGCTGTGCCCAATGTCTTCGGGATTTGATTTGCTCGATTTGCTCCATGATTCTGCGAGACTCTTCTCCTATTGCATTTGAATAGGTGCGCTCCGCGTATACTGAGCCTTGATGCCAGCTGTATACAGTTTAATACTGAAGGAGGACTGCACTGATCTATGCCAGTCTGTCAACGACGTGAGAACGTACCGAAGGTACACAATCAGTATGGCCGCCCAACCAATCATCTGACTTGTGTTGGCCGCGGGATCCAGCTGCTGGTAACCCTACAGAGCATTGGCTGTCAGGCAGAAATAGCAGAAGCGAAAAAGGACTTACCAGCTGAGCACTGCTTCCGTTGCGCTGGCTCATAAACCCTAGAAGACTCACAGAGGACGACACGACAAGCGTTGCCCAAGGGATGATGCAAACTCGTTTCTTGGTGTCCTGTGGCTGAAGAGGAGCGTCGTCCACCTGGCTTGAAGATCGAGCTCGCAGCGTGGCATTATCACTACCACGACGCAATGATGGCGGCATGGCACTAGACAGCGCCGGAGAGGGCATTTCCGCATTGGATAGCACTGGGGATGACATCTCAATGTCCGGAGTCTTGTCCTCGCTCCCGATCTCTTTCGGCTCTTCTATCTCCTGTGCCGAGTCCTCCGCCTTCTCCCGGCCATGCGACATACTATAATGAGCCAAGCTCGCAAGAAAGGCGGGCGCATGGCCGCATCTTGAGAGGAAGAATAGGAAGCGACTGCTGATGTACAAGTTCGCCGCACCAGCTGACCATGCTGAGAATAGCACAGCAGCGTTGATGATATGAGAGATCTGTAGTAGAAATGGGATTAGCGGACTGCTGGGGATCGAGACCGAGAGGTCCGAGACTACGCATGGTCCTCACGATTTTGATTCCAGCTATCTCAAGAGCGATCACGAATGGCGACGAGAACGCAGTCCCATCGTCCAACTGAAGACGCTTGTCGGATTGCGGAACTAGAAGTCCGGCACAAAAATGCTGCTGAGGTAGAGTGCCGTGCTATATACACCGCAACAATGAGCCAAAGCCGGCTATCACAGGACCGAGCTGTACGTACATTATCATCCAGACCTCGTGAAGTGCTTTAGGCGCGTTCTGCAGTACTCCATTTATTTAGCCGCTCAATACTGTGGGAGAATCAGCTTGCCTTCGCCGAATCAACGACTTCATCTGCCAACTAAGCATAGAAAAAGCTGAGCGTCCTATAAATCTGAGGGCCATGACATATGAAACTCACAACCCCAGGAATTTCACAGCCGCCATACGAGAAGAATGCCTGCATCATCACTGCCCAAAATCCCAGGAATCGTCCTCTGGATCCAGTCATGCCCAGGTATGTGCCAGCGAATGGGTGCGACCAGTTCTTGAAGCCGATATACCCCTGGCTACCAACTCCAGCATCCAGTAGGATGCTGATGAAGACTAGGCATGTTGACAATTAAGCTCAAAGGGACAACAAATGAGATGAAACAACGCTACCTAGCACGACGATCACGAAGATTTTGAGACTTGATGACCAGAAGGATATCTCACCGACAATGTGAGGCGGGAAACAGTTCACGAGCACGGCTAAGAAGATCTATACGTGACAATGAGCAAACGAAGGTCTAGTTTGTGCGTTTCCAGCTTACAAAAATCGCGAGCCAAGCATATGCCCTAAAGCAGTGCTACCTTAGCTACAGATGGGTGGATGGTCGGAAAGCGTACGTACGAGAAGAAGCTGGTGGCATTCCAGAAGTTGAGTACTCCGACGGATCCTACGGTCTGTGCACCTGTTGACACCAAGGTATCAGATCGAGTCCTCTGGAAATGTGTTGCATAGAGAATCACTCACTAAGAGAATTTGCCCAACTATACTAGCGACAGATTCAGCCCCAACCCAACGGTACCTCTGTACTAAACTCACCCAAAATGTCCAGCCTATGGAGAAGCCCAGCGCAGGGTCAACGTAAAGGTCTGCGAACCCCACAATCCCTCCAACATTTGGACTAAATGCGGGTATTAGAACGTAACGCAAGCCGGCCTAGACGACGTACAGGAAAGCAGCAATCTCGCATATTGAGATTATCAAACAGTAGAGCACAGAGCTGATTATTGCATAGCCCAAAAATGCGCCCGATTGGGCCGCCGTTAAACAATGAATCCTAACGGTTGCGACATTAGTCAATAGTTGACACTGTCTATATGACACTCCTACGGATGAGCCCAAAAGATGCCTCTGCCGATTGTAGCTCCTGAAGGCAGTCGATGTCAGCGTTTCAAACGAACATCTATCTCATAAACAGACCGATTGAAATCATTCCAACTGATTTCAAGAATCAATAAGCCATGTGAGCGGGGTTGAAGCGACGACGGTCACTCACTATGTCGACGAGACAGCTGAGCTGGAAGATCGTTACGTATATTCCTCCATCGCTGTTGAAATTCTTGGATCCTTCCCAGGTGCCTCGCTAGCCTCCGCTTCTCATGGTTTTGCTCTTTGATTTTGACCCGTTTGCCTGGAGACGAAAGCGTAGCGCTGCTGCGTCGTCTCCCAAGAAACGGAGAGTCGGGATTTACGGGCATTGCGGCTCACGGCGCCGGAAAGATGAGGAGAGTTGAAGGGAACAGTAGGCAGGTTCGAACCAAGGAGTTGCCTGCAGTGAGGTATTTCGCTGGATCAGGTCCATGTCATGCTGATATACCCAGCAAGTGAGTCATACCGAGCGCACCATGTTGGGTACTGCTGGGAACGTCGTAGCCGTAGGACAGGGTCTCACATTCAGTTGAAGAGCTGCATTGAGGTTCTCGCATTGAGTGTGCACGGCATGACGTCTGCCTGAGGGCGGCCAGCCGCATGTGCAGTGGATTGGAAGTCTCGCCGGAGGCATGCGGCCAGGTAGCTCCATTCCTCGGCTTGAGCCTACGTGCACCTATCGTGGATCCCTCACGTCGGGGATCCTTCCGATGACACCAAATCTGAACCTAGTCATTTAGTGTTTAGCCACAGAACGGAATGAGGAAGCCGAGAGAAGTGTATCCCACTTACGTGCGGCGAAAGAATCAAACAACAGCCTCTGAGTCGTCATGTCGAGCTCAGATAATAGGATAGGCGGTATCTTTCATCAAAGATAGGTCGCTAACACTTTCAGAGGGCAGCTGATCCCCTGAGTCCAGGGAACTTCGTAGCCCGCTCTGTTCTTGATCGCAGTTAGTACCAGTTAGTACGTCACTCTTTTCGACAACGAAGCCGCACATACCTCGTTAAAAATCATCAATTGGAACATCTATCGCACGCAAAGCGCAGTAATCAAACCGCACGCTTTCTTGGGAGATCGTTTGAGAATCCCGTCGCTCGGACAGGGTCCACATCTTGTTTTCGCACTGTAAGCGGCATTGCCCACGGGCGTTCAGATACGAGATGTAGAACATACCGTTTCTGTTATTATTCCCGCACGCACGCACCACGGGGTGTATAATAGGAATCGTTGATTCATTCTTAGAACCACTTGGGGAGAATCGCGTCCAGCGCATCTACTCATCACGTTTCTGCCGGAGAATGAACATCCGAAGCTAATACCATATCATTGTCGTTCTGCTGTTGCCTGAGGCCACGTAGAAAAAGGTGCCGTAGCTTACCGTCTGTTCGAAGGCGTAGATACAATTAGGTCTCAATGAGTGGTCGGCATGTACGTGGCCTTACTACGTACTATTACCCCCCTACGGTCTGAGACTTATCAGCATTCGGGACATACGCTGAGCAAACGATCACTTACATACCGCTAGGAGACTCGTACGCAAAGAGGTTTTCAGTGCGCCCTGTTGCCGACTGTGGTCACGGTGGCAGCTTGACTCGTGAACCAGTCCTCTTTTGACGAAGCTCTCCGCTGATGTCGGGGATTGAAATGGTGGCGCTGGTAAGAGCCTAGGCGGGGAATCGGCACTTCGGGCCGAGGCTAGTTTCAAACTCAGTCGGCGGTGTCTCCCAAGCTCAAACAACTGTACTAAATAAAATAAAAACTGGTAGCCCCCTGGTACGCCGCATAGGGCACACACATCGAGATGGTTCAGGAGTCTCGAGATGCCAATCCTAGTGCAAAAAGGTTCTAAACCTAATATATTGCTGGAGGCTGAGAACTCGTCGCCGCCCGGCCCGGCGGGTGTCATCGATGCGCTGGACCTGTAATACGGAGGGACCTGCTCGACTTACGACAGCCGGCACATCTACCAGTAGTCTAACCGGTCTGCAACGAAGAAGAATTGAATTTGTCAGTTGAACGGGATCCAGTCCAAAACATGTCTCCATCCTCTTCTCGGAGGTCGATCGGGCTCTTGAGGTTCGGGGAGGGTCACAACCCAAGCCATCTTTCATTGAAAGAAAATGAGTACAACACTCGATCTCCATAAGAAGTAACCTCGTACCTCGCGCAAGGGCACCAATTTAGTCTGGTGTACTAGCTTGTACCCGAAAGTCATGATGAGGAACGCCGGCTAGAAACAGTAAGTTATTAGCGCACGTACTGCCGCTCATGTTGTGTTGCACGTACTATCGGAAGGTACAACGATAGGAACCCGGGTACCAAGCTTGTGTCCCTCTCAGAGACAGCTACACCCTTCTTTCCTTGAATTTCGGCTGTGGCGAGGTGTAAGCCGCTGACGGACATGTATCGATAATAGCGACATTACCGATGTGCCATCCGTCGTTGTGAAATACATACCATCCGTTCGTCAAGGTGATGACGATGCACATGATCAACGCGTACCAGGCGCACTGATTGTGTGAGTCTCACACCATAAATGACATGCTAGCTCTTGGTAAGACTCACGTATGGCTGCGCCCAGTGTCTCCGAGCTTTAATCCCTGCGATTTGCTCCATGATCCTAGCAGAGTCTTCTCCCGGTATATTCGAGTACATTCGCTCTGCGTACATCGACCCTTGGTGCCAGCTGTTTATAAATTAGCAATAGGGCAAGACACCTAACACTAATAGTAGCACTTACCGAAGGTATACGATTAACATGGCCCCCAACCTATCATCAGGCCCGAGTTCGACGCAGGAGAAAGTTGATCGTAGCCCTGAGAATATAAAATCGTGAGGCACCGCTGATACACTCGACAGGAAAGACAGACATACTAATTGAGCACTGCTTCCTTGGCGTTGGCTCAGGAGTCCTAACAGACTCACGGAGGCAGACACACCAAGTGTCGCCCAAGGGATGATATAACCTGGTTTCTTTGCAGCCGCTGCTTGCAATGGGGCATCGTCTACTTGAGTCGATGATCGAGCTCGAAGAGTAGTCTCGTCGCTGCCGCGGCGCAGTGTCGGCAACATCGCAGTAGACAGCGCCGGAGAGGGCATTCCCGCGCTGGACAGAGTAGGAGACATCTCGATGTCCGTCACCTTGTCCTCACTTTCCAGCTTCTCCGGTTCGGATACTTCCTCCGTCTCGTCTTCGTCCTGGCGATGAAACGTATAGTGAGCGATGCTCCCAAGAAAGGCCGGCGCATGTCCGGATCTCGAGAGGAAAAACAGGAAGCGGCTGCTGATGTACAAGTTGGCGGCGCCAGCGGACCACGCTGAGATCAGAACGGCAGCGTTGATGACATTAGAGATCTACAAAACAAATGGAATCAGTGGTCTGGCAGTGATGTATAGAGACCGAACGGTCTGAGAAAAATGCGGCATCCTCACAACTTTAACCCCAGCTATCTCAAGAGCTATCACGAATGGAGAAGAGCGAGCCGTTCCGTCGTCGAGCTGTAGACGCTTATCGGATTGCGGGACAACGAGGCCAGCACCAAACACGCTGCCGAGGTAGAGTATTGTGCTGATATACGTGGCAATAATATGAGTTAAAGCTAGCTGCAGGAAACGTGGACTCCACTCACATAACGGCCCAAACCTCGCGAAGTGCTTTTGGTGCGTTCTAAAATACCACCGGTTTAGCCAATGTGCCATCTTGGGAGAATTAGCCTACCTTCGCTGCGTCGATGACCTCGTCCGGTACCTGGGCGTAGAGAGTGATAAGCGCGCTACGGGTTGAGGTCTATGATTCATCAGACTTACAACTCCTGGAATTTCCGAGCCGCAATACGAAAAGAACGCCTGCGTCATAACCGCCCAGAAACCGAGAAACTGGCCCCTAGTCCCGGCTATACCGAGGTACGACTCTGAAAACGGATGGGACCAGTTCTTAAAGCCGATGTAGCCTTGTTCGCCTACGCCTGCGTCCAACAGGAAGCTGATCACGACTAGGCACGGTGATGCTTCAGCTGAAGAGGCCGCGGGTTGAAGGGAACAGCACTACTTAGCACGACTATCGCGAATATCTTGAGACTTGACGACCAAAAGGCTATTTCACCGAAGATATGGGGTGGAAAGCAGTTTGCTAGCACAGCCAAGAAGATCTGCAGGAGCACAGTTAGCAACTAAAGGAATCGTGCGTGCATCACCAGCGTACAAAAATTGCGAGCCAACCATACGGCCTAAAGCAGCGCTTGAGCTGATAATCTGCGGGCGAGTAGAAAGTAGACGCACGGGAAGACGCTATTTGCATTCCAGAACTTGAGCACCCCCACGGATGCTACATTCTGGTCAGCTGTTGACACCAAGGTATCAGATATGGCCATCAGGAAAGGCAGTACGTAGGGGTCGCTCACCAAGAGAGACAACCCAACCGAACTAATGGCAGCGTTAGCCTTGTGCATAGTTTTGCCTGAATCAGACATACCCAGAACGTCCAGCCTATCGAGAAACCTAGCGCAGGGTCAACATAGAGGTCCGTGAACCCTACAATCCCTCCAACATTCGAGCTAAAATGCGTGCGTGAGGAAGGAAAGAGAGGCAGCGGAGACAGTCGACTTACAGAAAGGCGGCCATCTCGCCTATCGAGATGACCAGACAGTAAAGCACGGAGCTTATTATAGCATACGCCAATAGCGCTCCCAGTGGGCCTCCATCGAATAGTGCATCCTAACGATTGCGATGTCAGCGAATAATCGACCCGATCTAGGCAATGGTCTCACGGAGGATCCTAGGAAGACACCCCTGCCAATTGTAGCTCCTGAAGGGAGTAAACGTCAGCCTATCCAAGCCGATGTTTTCTATGAGAAACAGACCGATGGAAACCATCCCAACTAGTTGAGAGAGTCAGTATGCAAGGTAAGCAGCGTAGAAACCGCTTTACTCACTGTGCCGACGGGAAAGCTGAGCTGGGAGATCCTTTCGTATGTTTCGCCATCGCTGTTGGAATTCTTGGATTCTCGCCAGTTGCCTCGCCAGCCTCCGCTTCTCGTGATTTTGCTCTTTGATCTTGACCCGTTTTCCTGTAGGCGCGAGCATAGCACTGCTCCGCCGTCTCCCCAAAAACGGAGAGTCCGGATTTACTGGCATTGTGGTATCGCGGAAACGAAAGACGGGGAGGTTGAAGGAGACAGCAGATAGACTCGACGCAAAGAACTGCCTGCGACGAAGTATCCTGAGAGATCAGGGCCACGACATACTGATATACACAGGCGAGATATTGCATCATACCAAGTGCACCATGGCGGTTGCCGTTGGGAACATTGCAGCTGTCAGAAAGGGTCCTGTATTCATTCGCCCATCCTCCTGGGAGGGCTCGTGTACAACGTATACGGCATCACATCCGCCTTCCGGCAACCAGCTGCACAAAGATTGGACGGGCATGTTCGCAAGAAGCCTGAGGCCGAGTAGTTCCATTCATCGGCTGAGGCCATGTATGCCTATCGTAGATCTTTCACATGAGGTTTCAATTGTGTCGAATGCGAACCTAGTCCTCTGGTGTTCAGTTAAGGGAACGGAACGGGAACGCCGAGAGAGATGTATCACACCTGGATGCGGTACCCGAAGTCGACGGACAGCTTCGTCATGGGCAGATAGGGCATAAATCTTCGTGACCGCAGCAACTGCGGCATGCCATAAGCACTGTCTGGTTACTGTCTGGCGGATACTTTGAACCTCGGACTAAACATGTATATTCGAAGCTCGTGAGTCCAACCTGAAGCGATAACCCGAGTCGGACACCGCCTTCTGACCGGTATGCATCACACAGCTTGCAACGTATCATTTTTCAGATATAGCTAGATTCACGCCAGCCGAGAAGGTGAGTAATTGAATAGAGTTCAGTCTGAGGTGTCTCTAACCGAGCGTGTAAGAGGACGGGTAGGCACCAGAGAGGCCGAGACCGCACATGTCGCCCCTAATCGTGTTACTCAGTATGTCACTTTCTCCGATATTATGATTGCATATACCTCGTTCGAGGGTGTTACTTGTGCACGCCCATCGCGTGCTATCTTATGACAACGTTTGAGAACGCCTCTGCGCGGGCGGGCCGACGTCTTCGTTCCGCACTGCGACATGCGTTCTCAGCGGGTTCTTAGATACAGGATGCAGCATACGCAACCCTGCCAACGCACATCCACCACGGGGTGCATATGTACTCCACTGATTCATTCTTGGAACCACTTACTTTGCGTAGAGGATCACACTGAGCGCATCAGCTCGCCGTGGTTCTCGCTCAGCGCGAACTTCTTGCATCTGGCTTTTTCCGGGTGGTTCTTTTGCGTCTGACAATGAGGTTGGTAGCCAGCTGCCTGCTGAAAAGCGTCGGTAGTGCGTTCCAAGCGAGTGCGCAGCGTTACTTTCCACAGTATTGAGCTCCTCAGTATCTGCGACTCGCCTTATGTGTAGAACGACTGACCTTCCACTAGGATCTTGATAGAAAGACATTTCTTGTGGTCATTACCGGCCCCGACCCATCAGCGACATGGCGGCCAGACCACGGCGGCAACAGTTAAAGTTTTGTTGGGCGCCTACGTCCCTAAGATTTGATGGCGAACGGCAGGACCCTGACCGTGACTCTCATTTACTCCAGCCCAAGCACAACTTTCATACAAGCCCTCATTCCATCCTGCCGAAACCGCATCTCCGTATGTCGTCAACTTACCCACAGCTTATCTCAAACATGACCGGTAACGGAGAAACTTTCCTATGACAGATAAAGCAAGCATGGCACGACTCCAAACCTGAACCTAAAGCTGTCGACTGGTTTGAGTTGTGGCCAAGAGCATCCGAGAGCGCATGGCAAGCGCACTTCACCGCAGCTCGGACATAAAGATGAGCTAGATCGGAAGGCATGGACTACGCGCATTCGCCGCCGCTCGTCTTGAATACGTCCGGTGGGCGACACCCGTCACCCGTCCTTCGACAATGTGCAGCGTTTCCGCAACGGTCTTGAACAACTCCACTTTATCCGCCCTGCAATGCTCAGGGAGCTAGCGCGACCTGCGTCGCCATATGCGCCAACCCAGACCTTGCCGGTGTCGGCGTACGAGCGGCGTTCTACGCGCAGAGCGTGATGAACAGTGAGCCCACCTTGTTCGTCGGCTGCGACGCTATAACGCCCAACTCATATGCTGTGAAGCTCTTCTCGTAGCCTTTTCACCTAGGGACTCGGTTAACAGCGCTTGGGCCAGCACACTGCTCACTGACGCCTTGGTCATCGCCGCTATCGTCCAGAAGGTCAACGGCACCCTCACACTCCATCACGCGACATTGATTCTCAAGTACGTGTTCAGTCATTCATCTTGTCAAGAATACCAGTACTGTGAATTTGCATGCTAACTAAAGTCTAGCTTTTCTACCTCTCTCCTGCATCAGCTCTCTCGCCGTTGCCCCCAAGCTTCCCATCTGGCACCTGCGCCCCAACGAGTACCTCGCTCGCAAGGTGGCTGCGCAGGTAGCATCCCATCCTTACATGATCACCGGACCTGTCAGGAATTTCTTAAACACGGAAATCGCCCCAAACTATCATGGCAATGTCAAGACCGCTCAGAACAGAGAGAGGATCGTGCTTGCGCTCGCACTGCTCTCCCAGGTGGGTCAAGGCTACCGTGTGCGCACATCCGATCTAACGCACCGCAGGTCATACTGCAGTGGGCGTGGGCTATCACCCTTTTCGTCTCCCCTGTGTACAACCAGAAAGAATGCAGCGGGGGCACTACGCTCGTGTTTTTTCTCTACCCATTCGTCGCCCACAACGTGGATGGCGACAGGAGCCTTCGCGGTCTGGCCTCTGTGGCTCCTTTTCGCCCTCGGGGTCACGCTCACCCTCTCGATCACACTGGTCCTGACGAATTCCGACAGAGCACACGAGCTGCTCTCCAGACAGTCGACACGGTCCTCGGTCGGGACCTTCGTCGCGGAGACACCGCTGTCTGCGAGGTTCTTCTCGTCCTTCCGGACGATGATCCCGACACTACACGTCCAGGCCAAGCGCGGCGTGTTTTGGCTCAACATCCTGTGGTTTGTGCTCTGGCTCATGTATTTCATCTGTACGTACGCGAGAGTCTGTGCGTGGCGGGACATGCTCGCGTTGAACTGCTGCATTCACAGGCACCGAGCTACAAATCAGGCTAAATTGCGTCTTCGCGGGTGAAAACGTCTTCAGCAGCTTCGGTCAAGTGAGCCAGCTTCCATGCACTTTGTGTCCTTCTAGCTCATGCCAAGCTCTCCGTCACAGATCACGGCCGTTCTGCTCTCCTTCGCGCCCCTCTGGAGTCTCATCGTCGCACTGTACAAATACCCTGCGCTCCGACGGAAGCTGAAGCGGCGGCGCCAGGGCCTGGAAAGGTATCCGACCTGAAGTGCGCGGAGTGGCCGACCGATTCACACATGTACCTACCAAAGCACATCGCCGCTCAATGCATCACTGAAGTTTGTTTATGGTTCGTTGTGATTGACGACACCCACGCCTAACGCCACAGAACATCGAGGCAGCGTTCGGAAGGTACTGCGCCGTTCATGCGCTGTATGGCACAGCAGCCTCGTGTGTGCTTATCTTGAACTCTCTGCGCACGAGTCCTTCTTCCGTGCTATTTGGAAAGGGTCCAATTCAATGCGGTCGCTGTGACGTGTACGTCTACAGTCGGGCGACTGCAAATCTTCGCCGCGTTCTGCGTGTAGGTCTTGCAGTTACAGAAGGAAATATGAGCCACCAGTTGCGCAACCACCAGACTTGGATCGACCGCCATCTACAGAACATACTCTCGAATGATCGCAATTCTAATGAATATATCTGATAGCTCAACCACCAAACTTGGCTCGACCGCCATGTGCAGAGCGTACTCTCGGATGTTCGTAATTCTCATGAATACATTTGATAATTGGAAAGTTATACACGACCAGGATCCCCACTGTCCCATTGTATACAACAAATCAGAGATGATTAGCTTCCTTACGCCTTCACCGGGGCGAAGCCGACACGGAGGTTGCCAAAGTCGAACTCTGCATAATGAAGGATTGAGCGCTCCGTTGAAATACTCAGAACGTAATACTCACCGGTGTAAGTGTTGCGGATGAAGACGTCGCCGAGAATCCAGAAGCCTAACAGCATGTTAGTACACTCATTAGTAGCCAGATACTTGTCCACTCACCCTCATTCGCACCCATGATGCCACTGACACACGACTTTGAGCCTGTGGTGACAGGCCCGAAGTTCAGACTGTCCGCCGAAAGTGTGAATGTCTTCCCTCCGAGCGTGAAGCCGACGTTCGACGGGATGGCGTTACACGGGATGGTGAAGAAGCCTTGTCCGACCGTGTTGGTCGCGGCGGCTGCGCCAGGGATCGCCGCATGGATCGCCTTGGCACTCGTGGGGTCGACGATGAGGAGCGTGGTGCCGGTGTCGACGATCGCGTCGTTGGCGCGAGTGACGACCCGCTTGGTGCCAACGGAGACACTCGACGCGCTGATCTCCCAGAAGGCGGGCGGGTTGGTGACGATCAGAGGAGTGAAGGTGAGGCTGCCGGTGAACGCCGAGGTGTCCGTGCCGCCGAGGAAGAGCTCTCCGCCGTTGTCAAGGAGAGTGAAGCCGAAGACGGACGACGTCGTCTTGCCCTGACTCACAAGAGTCGTGAACACTGGTGGAAGACCGGTGTTGGCGATGGACTGGAACGCAAGACCAAGCAGGCCATCGGGAGGAGAGTCAGCAATGGCGAAGCTGGCGGAGTACTGCGTGGCCGCTACAACAGCCTGTTTGGTGGCAACCAAACCAGCAAGGCTGACCGTATCCTCGAAGATCTCTCCGGAAACGGTCGAACCATCACCGAATTCAATAGAGAATGTCTTGTGTTGGTCGACAGCGGTGCTGCTAGCGGCAGTGTTGAAGACCTTGTGGCCCTGGCAGTTCGCAGTGCATCTTGGCCCAGGCAAGAAAGAAGTCGCTGGAACCAGTGTCGAAATCGACTAGAGGTTGAAACATGATGTTAATTAGTATCACGTTGGCGTCATTACCATGGACCATAAACCCACCCGTGAATGCGCTCAAGGGAGTGCCGACGGACACCGCACCCTGCCACTCCTCATCGTCGTCGTTCGTCAGCGCGTCTTTGCCAGTTGCACGCCTAGTGATAACGGCAGGGGCGCCGGATCCGTTGTCGTTCGGGTGGGCAGCACCGGTGTTGGCCTTGAAGTTAGCAAAGCCTCTGGCAATCTTACTATAGTCATGCTGGTCAGTAATCCTTCCACCCTGAGACAAGGGCAAATGCACGCTTACGACCGGACCTGCGTGACATGCGCGTTCAACTTCGGAATATCGACAGCCCCGTCCGCCTTGGTGAACGACCGCCTCTTGTCATTGAAGGAGAGTTTGTTGACGGGAGCTGGTGCTGGCGAGGCCGCACTCAGCAGGGGAAGAAGAGCGAGGACAGTAGCGACGGTGAGCTTGATCTGCATGGTGCGAAGGGTGGATAGGTGGCTCCCGCTCGACCATCTTTGAGAGTATCACTTTTATACACATCGCTATTGCACCAGAGCAGCGGGATTGCAACGAGACGCATGGTGGGGCGCATGGTGCGCTACGACAGAACCAGCAGGGGCGGTGCGTCCTGGCGTGTCGGTGAGAACGACAGGTGCGCGGAGCGTGCTTCCTCCTCAATGCTGAAGGGCTTGATTTCCTTCCTCGGGCGTTGTTAAATTGCGCAGCACGCTGGCAAAGAGGCGCAGGAAGTTGTTCTGCGTGGAGCATGTCAGCTGGAATCTATTCAGAGGTAATTCCTCACTCACGAGCGGGTTCCCGCAGGTGACGGCTGGGTAAAGTGGAGTATAAATAGCGGGCGAGATGATACACTCGGGACTCTGTGACCAATGTATCACCATGGACTTGGATCTGTATCATATCTCGTACGCATGGCCATGCTGGCGAAAGGCGTGTCGAGTGTGAAAAGAACCCCGACAGCGTCATTTTTTCTCATGATACAGGGCTCCGGCTGAGTGCGTCCCGACTGCAACCGTAGACATTAGCAGAGAGACTGCCAACAACATACAGAAGTTCGCACTTACTGTGGCTGCGGATGAATGAGACTGTAGATCGCTGACCAGGATGCACTAACCCGCACTTCTTCTCCACCGGTGACACGACCGATGAGTATCCATTTGGTTCACAGGCTGATTGCGAGTGTTTCCAAACCATTGGAGTAAGTCCCAGTGTCAATCAGGGTGATTAACAGCATCGTTCGACAGAACGGGTCCTCTCACTTTCATGAGATGAGAGCACGTTTGAAAGTTGCTTTGGCTGGTTACAAGACGTCCATTTTGGCGCCGGATAAGAACCTCTATAGTGACTGCTTAGAATTGGTTTGTTACTGTTGTCACAAAGCGTACTGATCCGGTAACAAAGGTACTAAGGAGCATTTGTCACGATGCCTGTAGGCGTTGGGAGGCGATGTGAACACTCTATCAACGCCGTCCCTAGTATCGAGAAATCCATAGGCCAGGCGAGTTTTGCAGGTGGTTAAATAACACGTGAGCAGTTCGCAGACCCCATACATGAGATATTGAAGCAGAGTATGTATATGTCAACCCGATCCCCATATTTACAAACTATTCGATTTAAATACCATTCTCGCATGACAATAGAACAACGAGCTGCAGAAAGAACACGCGAGCCGCTTAAGAGAGAAGATCGCCGCCAACATAAGCTATTTAATCCCTGACGGGAGCGAAGCCGACTTGGAGATTGCCAAAGTCAAATTCTGCGTAAGGAAGGTTCGTGTCAGGTACGGCTCTCCATAGAATGTTTCCATGCTTACCGGTGTAAACGTTGCGAAGGAACACGTCCCCGAGAATCCAGAACCCTGCGAACAATGTTGAGAAGAATTGGCCGCATCACTTTGTGAAATACTGTACTCACCCTCGTTGGCGCCCACAATTCCACCGACGCAAGCGTTCGATCCCTGCTCGAGAAGACCGAAGTTCAAGGTCTCCGCGGAGAGCGTGAATGTCTTGCCGCCGAGGGTGAAGCCAACATTGCTAGGCACGGAGTTGCACGGGATGACGAAGAAGCCGGGGCCGAGCACGCTCGAAGCGTCCTCCGCACCGGGGATGGCAGAGTAGATCGCCCGTGCGCTCGCGGGGTCGACGATGAGGAGCGTGGTGCCGGTGTCGACGATCGCGTCGTTGGCGGCGGTGATGACGCGCCTGTTGCCGATCGACACGCTGGTTGCGGAGATCTCCCAGAACGCGGGCGGGTTGGTGACGGTCAAGGGCGAGAATGTGAGGCTGCCCGTGAAGGCACCGGTGTCGCGGCCTCCGAGGACGAGTTCGCCGCCGTTGTCGAGGAGCGTGACGCCAAAGACGGGCGAGGTGGTCTGGTTGGCGAGAACAAGGGACTCGAACACCGGAGAACGACCGGTCTCGGAAATAGGAGATGAAGGCAAGGCCGAGCAGGCCGTCGGGCGGGAACTCGTTGATGTTGAAGCCCTCCGAATACTGAGTCGCCGCGACGACGGCCTGGCCCGTAGCGGTCAATCCCCCAAGGTTGACGGTGTCAGCGAAAACCTCTCCAGAGACAGTCGAGTCATCGGCGAACTCGATGGAGAAGGTCTGGTGCTGGTCCACAGCTGTCCTGCTGGCGGCGGTGCTGAAAACCCTGTGCCCTTGGCAGTTCTGGGCACAGTTGGCACCCGGTAGGAAGAAATCGCTGGAACCGGTGTCAAAGTCGACTTTTCAAAGAGAGTTCTCAGTCGGGATCATCCTAATGATCATGAATATTGAAGTAAATATGTACCTGTGAAAGCTTTCAAAGGTGTTCCAACGGAAACGCCACCTTGCCAGAGTTCAAAGTCATCATTCGACAATGAGACTCTGCTGACTGCGCGCTTAGTTACGTTGATATCGACGGTCGCTCCAGATCCGTTGTCGTTTGGATGGGTCTTGCCGGTGTTGGCCTTAAAGTTGGCGAAACCTTTGGCAATCTTACTATAATCACCATGATCAGTACTGCAGTACGTTATCGTGCACAGCATGAGTGTACTTACGTCCGGACGTTGGCGATGTGAGCATTTACGGCCGCGCCGTCAACGACGCCGTTCGAGTCGACAAGGCCTGCCCGCTTGTTGTAGAAGGACACCTTTGGTACGAGTGCCGGAGTAGGCGACGCCACGCTCAACAGCGGAAGAAGAGCGAGAACTGCAGCGACTGTGAGCTTGATCTGCATGGTGTAAGACGTCGAAGAGACTGCTCTTACTTGCTTGTCCCCAGGCTCATGCCCTTTATATACACCAGGTTCATTCCAGAGGTGCGGATTGACGACGTCCTCGAAGTGTTCTTCGTCCTCCAAAGTTGGGCCCCAGGGCGGCGGTACCGACTTACGTGTCGGTGCGAATGAGTTGTGTGGGCGGGAGTTCCTCGTCCTCTGAGTCCCAACAAGCTATATTCCCGCACCAAAGTACGCCTCTGCACGATAAGATGGCATAACAAAACATGCTCTGGGTGTCTTATAGGCCCAATGAAGCAACGCCGCATGGTCCTTGTCAGTTTAGAATCTATCCAGAGACGGTTCGTCACTCACCTTGTTGTTCGTGAGAGCGATTATCGTCGTGCAACGGCTCTGAGGATGTTACGACACGTCGCGTCGACGTACTCTCGGTTCCGATACGCTTGGCTTACCCATGACCATGCTTGGGCCATGACAGTCCAGACCGCAAACAACGTTACAAGCTCACGTCTTCGCATGATAGGGGACCCGGGCCAAACACATCCTGCCTACGCCCGCGCGAATAAGCTCTGGGATTGCTCATAGCACACACAGGCCTGCACTCACCGCGCACACGGATGAATTAGACTGCACATGGTTGTCCAGGGGATGTTCTTCGAGTATTCCAGACCTTCGGGTCCGCGTGGGGATAGCCTCAACAATCTGATGTCGAGCTTGGCAAACCTCGGAAACGTAGACGCGTCTGTGAGGGGTGAGCAGGCCAGAATAGCGCACAAGCTATGAGGAAGCGAGAAAGTCAAGGAATAATCCATACGGGAAATAAACCGACAATCTATAGAATTCATGCAACCAGTGCCTTAAACCACCCATCCAAACATCCCTACTACACATTGTCACGTTATGAAAGTTCGTCACCGTTCGGACATTTTGTGCAACGCAGTCAGAAAGCTATGAGGGAAACAACGTAAGACTACGACATGTATACCACGTAGGCTGATTTGACACACCTCCAACGCTCCCTGCCGAATGCTGTCTGGGGCATTCTGTAACAGTACATCCGGGTTGGCCTCCTTTGCAGCAATCTCCATTTCCCAGAGCACCACTACCAAGCCCGCCATCCCCGAGACTTATGAGAGTGTCCGAAGTACTGGTTCGACGAGATAGACTGAGAGCCTCCGAAGAGTGAAGTCGCTGTTGCGACTGGGAGGAAAGTGCTGGGGTTGTATGAATTGCTGCCGAAATACATGTCTGAGGTCGCCTTCTGGCCGCCGGACTTGTTTTGTGCGGTTGTGTGGGCACTCGACGAGCTGTGCACAACAGACTGTTAAAGAGCTACTTTCAAGGGCGGACTCGGTAAAGAACGTACCTTGCTGCAGCCGGCACCTTACCAGAACTGCGCCTCTTCACACCCATACCCTCAGCACCGTGGACCATACCGCTGCCAATCTTGAAGATCGAGCCAAGGCTCAGAGCCTCGCTGTCTCCCTCTTCAGTGCGACGAGCAAGGATCTCGAGGAAGTCCCTCTGCTGCTTGTTGCTGGTAGGACTGGATCAGACAAGCGGATACAATCAGCGCCAAACTCCAAACATACCCAAACAGATCCTCGACACCGTTCAAGATCGCACCGCCAACCTTGAAGATGGAGCCCAGACCAAGGGCCTCGCTGCTGGTGGGGTCCGCCTGAACTTCACGAGCGAACGCCTCGAAAAGCTCGCGCTTGCACTGCGAGTCGCCTTCGATGCTGCAGGCATTGATCAGTATCAGAACACTTCCAAACGGAGAGAATACGCACTTAAAGATTCCCTTGAGGTCGTTCAGCAGGTCACCCCCAACTTCCCTGAACAACGAGCCCAAGTCGACGTCACCGGTGGTGCTGGGAACGACTGGGGCCTGAACCGATGCAGGGGAAGGAGAGGGGGCGGAGGGGGCGGGAGCAACTGGTGCAGCCGGTGCAGATGGCACATCGGAGGCGAATGAGTACGCGCCTCCGGCAGCCGCGGCAGGAGCGGGCTGAGCAGTGGGAGCGAATGCGTCGAACGCAGCCCACCTGGCGTTGGGACCGACAACAGGAGCAGAAAACGCGGGGCCGGCGGCGGCGAGGATAGCGAGAGCGAGGACGACGGAGGAGTGCATCTTGGTATGTGAAGTTAGATGAAGTTTAAACGTGAAAATGAGGATGGTCGTGAATTAAGAGGAGTAGCCTTGAAGTGAACTGAAAGGTCGTGAAAAAGCGAATAGATAAACAATAGTCAAGCTGTTGCAAGCAAGATTCGTCAACATAGCGAACAGTGCAGAGTAAGAGGACAGGTACTCACCAACCAGTGCCGACTAAAGGAACACGAAGCGGCTCAAAAGTGAAGACTGAGGAGCTGACGTACCGTCTTGCAAGTCGTAAGCTTTTATACGGACAGAACATCCTGCGAGTTCGGGCTCCAGGATGCACGCACATCGTTCGGCTCGAGTCACGCCTGCTCGGCCAACAGAAAAGCAATGACAGATAGAACGGGACGGCCCAGATGCTGTCCTGTGTGGCGCTCAAAAGGCACGTAGATGGGGAAGCGATTGAGAGACACAGAGAGACAGGCATTTCAGACTAGCCTAATATTGATACGCGTCGGTACGCGCACGGGCACATCAGGAAAACTTCACTTACTTGGCTGTGGAGGTCTACGGCGTGTGTGTACGGATGAATTAGACCAGTGATGTGAAACCAGTTGGTTGACCGTTTCGCCGAGCCAGTGGATTTGTGAAAATCCAATGGATAAGTAGCCTCAACAATCTGATGTCGAGCTTGGTAAACCTCGGAAAGATCGACGTGTTAGTGAGAGGCAACCAGGCCAAAATAGTGCACAAGCTGTGAGGAAGCGGGAACATCAATGAATAATCCACAGCCCAACACACCGTTGATATATAGAATTTATGCAAGCAGACCGCGCCATACCCTATCCATCCAAACATCCCTACTACACACGTCATGAAATTTCAACGTTCGGACATTTGGGCGAGGTAGTCGGAGAGCTGTGAGAGAAAGGATGTGAGACCACGATATGTGTACCACAAAAGCTAGTTTAGACGCACCTTCAACGCGCCCTGACGAATGCTTTCTGCGGCATTCTGTACATCTGGGTTAGCGAGTACACGGGAGATGGCATCCTTTGCAGCAATCTCCAGATTCCCCAGAGTGCCGTCACCGAGCCCGCCATCCCCGAGACCTCCGGGTGCACCCATCTCGTCCTCTTCCCGCCCGAAGTACTGGTTCGACGAGATAGACTGAGCACCTGTGAAGGACTGGAGTCGCTGTTGCGCCTCGGAGGTGGCGACGGGGTCGTATGAGCCACGGCCAAAATACATGTCTGAGGAGATCGCCTTCTGGCCGCCGAACTTGTCTCGGGCGGTCGTGGGGGCGTCGTCTGCACTCGATGAACTGTGCATGGCGGACCTTTAAAGGGTTACTCTTAAGGACAAATTCAGAAAAGAACGCACCTTGCTGCAGCTGCAGCTGCAACAGGCACCGCACCGAACCCAAGCCTCTTCATACCCATACCCAAACGCTCCATGTCCTGAGCATTTCCGAGCGGTTTCGTCTGTACAGGAGTTGTGGTCGTCTTACCATTCGCCGGAGTCAACGGTTTCGAAGCAGTTGTAAGCTTGGCACTCTCTGCTGCTTTCTTCATACGCTCTTCCTCTTCCTGCCGTTCCCTCTCGCGATCGTACCCAAGCTGCTTGATCCTCTCAGCTTCTTCCGCGGCGCGACGCTCAGCCTGTTCGAAGTCGATCGGAGCAGATGCCTTCTTCGCTCCAAGACCGCCGAGCTTCGATTTCTTGGCCGGCGCGGTAGTTGTGGGAGTAGAGACGGCTGAGCTGGCTGGTGAGGAATTGAGACGAGAGGCTCCCAGCTTGGAGCCTGGTCGGGAACCTGGAGTAGTCGAGGATGAGCGCAGAGATGAGGAGCTGATGGTACGCGGAGCTGCAGGGGCGACAGTGGCAGAACGCCCGAGGACGGGAACGGAGGGCGTGGACGCCGCCGAAGATGTTGCAGGCTTAGCGGCGGGTTTGTCCCAGGAAGAAAAGAAATCGTCCTCGCCAGCAGCAGCAGAATTAGTGGTTGTAGTCGATGCTTCAGTCATGCCTTCCACAAAAATGCGGGCCGGGTATCTTGAGTTGTGCGGTCAGTACAGAGCTTTCGACCCGTGTCTAAGGTGTAGTTCTAGCACTCACTTTGCGGCGTCGTCCTTCACTCGCTTTGCCAGCTCTTCTCTGTAGAGCTCCCCTACACGACTCGAGTACTTCTTCTTGGTATCCGAGTCGCTAAGCAGCACCGCGCCCCCGTGCTTGTTAAAGAAGTCCGCCGCCGATGCATTTCCTCCGACTTTCATCGTTCTCAGTTGGGCGAGCTGCCAGCTATCCAGATTGGTTGATCTTAAAGAGGGGATTGTCCATTTGAGTTCCCAGTTGGCCCGAGAACGAGTGGTCGTATGGATACGTACCGTACAAACGAGATGTGCACACCCATATTTCTGTGCACACTCGAGCAGTCTAGGCAGATATATACACCAAATGTTACACTCGACCACGTCGGATTACGAGCTTGACAATCGAAGCATAGCTGTAGTCGTTTCAACACTGGGTACATGTGCGGAGGCCGTTATGTACACACTTTGTTGGCCTTCTGAGCCTTCAAAATCTTGAAGACTTGCTCCGTCTCACTTTTCGTTGGTTCTGACATTTTCCACGTTATGTCTCGACGGGTTCAGTGGAGGGCGTGCGGTGGGGGAGTAAGTGAAAGTCAGAGGGAGATGGGGTTGTCGGTCAAAGCAGTATTGATCTTGACGCCAATCTGACACGTCCACGTCGGGATTTCCTGATGTGACGAATCCCGCCCTCTCGGCAGTTCCCGACCGACGATTCTACGCTTTGCCTTCCTCATTTTCGACGACGGTGTTTCTGGATCTTACGCAAGCTGTAGTAAACACCATAGGTGAACAGGTTACAACGCTTTGAATTCTATTTCTACAAGTAGATCTTGTCTTTGCAGTGACCTTTGAATGCTCTACACCCAACTCCTCGGCGTATTGAGCACTTTCATGAGCTTCTCTTCCTCGCTACCTTCATCTTGTCCCAACTCGCTCATGTACTCCCATCTCGCCGTCTCCGGAAGACTCATCAGAATGCTCTCTATCCGCGCACCAGGCGTGGCCAGCCCAAACTTCGTTCCCCGGTCGTACACCAAGTTGAACTCGACGTAGCGTCCTCGACGGAGGAGCTGCCACCGGCGCTCTGCGGGAGTGAAGGGCGTGTTCATGCGCCGTTGAAGGATGGGGATATAGGATGGGATGAAAGCGTCGCCGGTGCTCCTGAGGAATGCAAAGATATCCTCCGCAGTTTTCGGGCGGGTAGCATCGTCAGCAAAGGAAGCGTGCTTTGTGTCGCAGAGATCGTCGAAGAAAATGCCTCCAATCCCGCGGGTCTCCTTGCGATGTGGGATGTAGAAGTACTCGTCGCACCATTTCTTGAATGCAGGGTAGATTGTGTCGCCGAAGGGGTCGCAGGCGGCCTTCAGGGTCTTGTGGAAATGGACACCGTCCTCCTCGTAGAGATACGACGGCGTAAGGTCGCAGCCGCCGCCGAACCACCAGGCGACGACCTTGCCCGGCCCTGCCTCTTTATCCTCCGACTCAGTGATCTCGAAGTACCGATAATTAGCGTGGACCGTCGGGGCGTGCGGGTTGCGCGGGTGGACGACGAGACTGATGCCCGCAGCGAAGAAGGGGAGTGCAGTGGGCGACGTGGGATCGAAGGGGATAGACGAGTGGTCCCGACGCATCTGCTGGATAGCAGCGGGAGGTAGGCTGCCGTGTACGATGGAGATATTCACGCCCCCTTTTCGAGGACCGACACCGGCGCCGTGGCATCCAACTGCGACGCCTCTGGCACGGCGAAGACGCACGAAACTCCCTTTCCTCCTTGTGGGCGCAGCCACGAGTCCCGCTTAAAGGCAGGCGAATTCGGGTCGAGCTTCTCGAAGGCGGTAACAATCCTGTCCTGCAGATCTAGGATGTACTCCTCGACGAGCTGGCGCATAGGCTTGTACGTCAATGACATTCTGTGGTGGTGTGGTGTGGTCGGGGGTGCTTAATGGACGAAGTTGTGGGCCTGTATTTATGGTATTCGAGTTGTGCAGCGGACGAAAACTCTCAACGCTAACGGCCAAGTCGGGACCGTACTCACGAGTGGGCCCGGTGCGCCTGGATCAGCTTGCGGAGTCTCCACGCTGGATGGTTGCCGTCTAGAGCCATACCCACTCGGAGAGACAGCTAACTCACGGCACGAACGTCGCTTGAAAGTTGGAACTAGCGAAACTACCAGTCTGAGTTAGGAGAATGAAGACTGGGTCCGAAGCATGAAACATGGAACACTGGCTGACTCTGGCTGAGGGCCTGAGGTAATATTGGCCTCGAGGGTGCCGGGAGCGGCCGAGCTGGCGGTAATAATGGCTATATAAAGCAAATCCTGTGGCATAAGCTTTTCTTCTATCCTCTTCTTGTTCTCATTCGCTTCTTCTTCCTCCTACTCTTACTTTGAAAACATCACTCTTCATGTAAACAAAACATCTCTGGGCACGAAAATCAGGATGACACTCGACCGGCCTTCTCGGATGCATTCAGCCCGAGCTGGCCTCAGCAGCGGGCGCCCATCAACGTTAATAAGTTATAGTCCATGTCCGCATTTACAAGCCTACTTCACCCCCCCTCCCACATGTCGTCGTTTCAAGGCAGCAGCCTGTTCAATGTATCGGGCAAGGTAGTACTTGTGACGGGAGGCAGCCGTGGAATCGGCAAAGCAGTGAGTATTGCGGTTGCCACAGCACGAACACAAATCCTTGACGCTCTAAATATTGCCGTAATAGATTGCAACGGCCTTTGTGGCAAACGGCGCAAAGGCATGGAATTGCTATATGTTGATGTAATGAAGGTACTGAAGACCGGTGGCAGGTGTACATTACTTCACGTACTCTAAAGGATTGCGAAGAAACTGCCAAAGAGCTCAACGCTCTGGGACCTGGTTCAGTCATATCCATCGCCGCGAACCTGCAGAAGACCACTGAAGTGGAGAAGCTCGTGAAGGAAATATCCGCAAAGGAGGCTGCCCTACACGTTCTAGTGAACAACGCCGGTGCCGCCTGGGGTGACAGCATTGACGACACTTCCGTATGTGCGACGCTTCCTAGAGTAATCTATGGCTAACGGAGTGATGCTCTGCAGGATGAATCATTCACGGAGGTAATCACGCTGAACTTGCAGCGTGTCTTCACTTCTTGACGCAGAAGTGCTTGCCCTTGCTTCGCGCCGGTGCAAAGCAAGGTGGACGTACGGAGCTGAGCTACAACGATCCGGCGCGAATCATCCATGTACGTGCCAACACCATCAGTTCCGTTCTTAATCTCACAGCGCTACAGATTGGTTCCATCGAGGGGCTTTCAGTCGCTAACCACGAAACGTATGCCTACCAGGCTTCTAAAGCCGGGCTGCATCACCTCAGTCGTGTCTTCGCTGGCCGCCTCGGCTGGGAAGGCATCACAAGCAACGTCATCGCTTGCGGCGCATTCCCCAGCAAAATGACCGCTCATCTCCTGGAGGCATATGGCAAAGGAGTTGTCAAGGGCACTCCGCTGTCGAGGCTCGGCAAGCCGGAAGATGTCGGTGGCACCGCCGTGTACTTGGCGACCCCCGCCTCGGCGTGGATGACGGGCGCGACGCTCATATTGGATGGAGGGTCCATTGTGGCTATGACATCCGTGCGCCACAGCGCCAGGCTTTGAGGCGAGATACTTTCCCCGCTTTTTATAATATCGAGGTGTGTCGACCTTATCTTCTCAACGAACAGGCTTCTAACAACGCTCTATCCCAGTTAGATAGGCTGTAAATATTCCAGAGTAGCATCTGCACTATCAAGATATACTAATACGTCGAAGATGCGTCGGGTGAACGTGTAGCTCATCGGGACTGGCAACATAAAATGGTATTCCTGGCCGAGTTTAATTGTCCAATAGATTAGTCAAAGAGCGACGACATAGGCCTGGAGACCCGAATAGATGTTCTGCGCATGGACGCCCTAATACTGTCTCTCGCCCGCGTGCTCTTGCGCATGCTACTCCTGCGGCGCTGCAGGTTCGCCTCACTCTCCCTCCTCAGCTCTTCCAGCTCCTTCTCCAGCTCTCCGATATGGACCTTCTGGTGCTCAACGACCTGCCGGAGGTCGCTGAGAGCTCTGCTCTTCTCCTGCAGCTCCTCCTTCAGCTTTTCGATCTTTTGCTCCGCACTCTCCTGGCCATCTTCTTCGGCAGCCCTTTCTTCCTCGCCGGGAACCTCGACCGCTGGCGTTAACAGCGTCGGCGGGAACCACGGCTCGGGCACGAAGCGCTCCATGTGCGAGATGTCAGACGGCGTGGCGGGTGCGGCGATGCTGTACCACGATGACGAAGTCTTGTTCGGGACGCTGCGACTCCTGCTCAGCCCCGGGACATAGTCGACCGTGGAGCGATTGGACAACCACGGCATACGCGTGAACTCCTCGACGAGCCCGCCAAGCGGTCCGCGGTGCGACTCGCCCTCCATCTCGGACATCGTCTCAAGCTTCGACATCGGCCCGTGGCTCATCGACAGCGGGGACTGCACTTGCGGGAACGGCGGCGCGAAGATGAAGGGCATCGGCATGGGCATTGGCTCGACGGGGTACTTGAAGGCGAGCGCGCCCGGCTCGTGCTCGAGGTTCATCGTCGTGCGACCGCTGGTGATGTACGACGAGCGGCTGGTGGACGTGACGCCCGAGCGGCGGTCGTACACCTGGCTGTGCGTGACAGCGCGCGGCAGGCTGCGCAGGCCGCTAACGAGCCCGTCGACTAAGCTGCGAGCCTTGCCCCGGATCGCACCCGACGGCGTTGTCGCCAGCTCGGACACCTCATCGACGGTGCTCATTTTGTACCCCTCGTCAAAGCCCGCGATCTTCTCCTTCTCGTCGTGCGTGCTCTCTGACGCCGTCTCCTTGCCCTCGGTCTCCGGCTCGAGTCCCACTGGTTGCGCCGGTGGAGGAGCATGGCTCGTAAGCTTGATGGTGCGCGCGGTCGAGTTCGGTGAGCCGACGTCTGTCACTATAGGGATGGGTGGTGCAGGTGCAGTTTGTGCTGGCTTGACCGCCGCCAGCGAGGATATCCAACTTGTATAGCTCATGCGTTCTGAAGCACGCCTTTGAGGCGTCTGAGCACCTCTCGGGGTGAACGAACCGGGCGGTACCTGCAGAAAGTCGGTCATGGTGTATGGTTGTGAACAAGATGTTGAGCGAGGATGTTGCCCTGACGTCGCCCCCAGGTATTCAATAATATAGCTTGCTACGGTGCGGAGGGCGTGCGTTCTCAATGAGGCACGGGCTAACCTACATGCTGTATTAGCAATTAGCATTTATACTGGAACTCATAGAATCATATATTGAGTCTCCCACATGTGGCGCATGCTTGCAGTTCTCAACGTCCAAGTAATTCTGTGGGGCTGTCGACCGGAAGTGTTGCCCTTACAAGCGTCAGGGCTGAGTTCTGCCACGAAGGGCGGGGCTTCCGATTATGGATATCCCGACGTGATTGACTTTCGGCCGTTAACGAGCGCCTTAGGCACTCAATGAATTCTGCCTGAAACGAGTCACTGTCAGACTTGAATTGCACATCCATCTCCCCACCGCCCTCCAAAATGAGTGAGTCCGCAGGTAGACCTACTGTTACAGGTATACTGAAAGAGGGTTTTGTATAGATGCAGATGCGCTGGATGGACGACTTTTGTTCGCTATTCCGAAGAAAGGTCAAACTCCCCTACACCATTGACATCCTTCGACACTCATCAGAGTATAGGGCGACTGCATGAAAAATGTCTAGAAATTCTTGCGGGTGCGTGACTCTACAATCTTGTAAGATCACGACAGTAACTTTTGCAGGGGCGCTGATATACAGTTCCGGAGACATGCTAGACTCGACGTCTGCTTGGTCAAAAATCACCCCATTGCTCTGTGAGTTCGACTCAGTAGTTATTGCACTGCACGTCAGACTTATAGCATGCAGTGTTTTTCTTCCCGCCTCCGACATCCCTTCCTTCGTTGGAAAGGGTAACGTCGACCTCGGCATCACCGGTCACGATGTCATTCTCGAGGCGAACATGCAATCGCACGTAGCAGAAGTGCTCCGTCTCGGATTCGGCAAGTGTGCGCTGCAGGTGCAGGTGCCAGAAGCTGGTCCTATCAAGTCCGTCGAGCAGCTCGCCGGCAAGCGGGTCGTTACCTCATTCGAAGTCCTCTCTGGTGAATATTTCAACAAGATTGACGAGTCGCTAAATCTCACCGGCGAGGCGAAGACCAAGATTGAGTATGTTGGTGGAAGCGTTGAAGCGGCGTGTTCATTGGGGCTGGCAGATGGAATCGGTGCGTCGGCCTACTACCTTACGTGCATTTTCGAGACTCATTTGCCGCAGTGGACCTTGTCGGTATGTACATCGCCTCAGTGCTTCATATATGCACTGAGCTCTCGCAGAATCTGGCGATACCATGAGAGCGGCTGGGTTACACGCCATTGCGACAGTCCTCCAGACGGAAGCCGTGCTCATCAAATCGAGCGTCCAGAAGCATCCTCATTTCGAGCCACTCCTGAAACTCATCACCAGCCGCATAGCAGGCGTTATCGCCGCGGGCCGCTACGTTGTCTGCGAATACAACGTCCGACGAGACAAAGTTCACGAAGCCACGGCAGTTACACCCGGTCGCCGTGCGCCCACCATCAGTCCGCTGGACGACGAGGCCTGGGTCGCCGTCAGCGCTATGGTACTCAAAAGTCAATCTGCGGACGTCATGGACAAGCTCGTGGCAATCGGGGCCGAAGACATTCTTATTTTCAACTTGGATAACTGTAGGGTTTAGAAGAGAGAGGATGTATGTCGCACACTGTATGCGTGAGTGGCATCATTGCGTCGCTAATATTTTCGGTCAATGTACTAACGTTCATAGAAAGATATAACGTTATAGATATATACTGTGTCTTCGTCTGTTCCTCATTTTGTGCTCGTATACTGTGAGGTTTTAGCACTGGGCCCGTCTCGTTGTTCATCCACTCGCGTGAAAGTGGCCACCTCTGTACGGCATTGTTTGTTCGGCTTTGCGGCTCGGAATAAAACAAAGCGTTCTGGTCGCACGGCAAGGTAGTACAATGGAACTTTATCGCAAAGACGCCTACTGATTTAAACCGTGATAGTAGGCGATCCCACGTCTGGAACCTGGTGTGTGGCACCGTTGTTATTCGCTCACCTCCACATCCCTGAACTGTGGCCTGGAAGGTGCGACGCTGTACCCGTGCAACCTGGCGTATGTTGACATGTTCACAAGCAGGCTCTTCGTGACTGATACTATACAAACATCGAAGAGAGCATGCCAGTGCAAGCGAACGATAATCAAGGCCGCGACGACGGCCGTCAACGGGGAAAGGACGGAGACGAACGCCGCTCGGAAGATCATGGAATGGATGGTTCTGCCGGAGTTCGTGGCAGCGGTAGCAACCCAGACACTAAGCAGGGTAATGGTACTGGCCACCATGCCAGTGGCGACGAAAAACAGGGCGAAAGTCCGGGAGTTGGACAAACCGAAAGTGGTGCTAGGGGAAGCCAAGTTCGCCGACGCACCATAAAGCGTGATATCATGGATGGTTTACTACCTAATGCCGTCCTCACCATTCAAAGGCCAGAAGACAGAGCAGACGAGGCCGACGCAGTCATCACGAATGTACAGTATCTTGCCTCCTACAACTGGGTCGATCACGACCAACCCACTATCCTCGTCCCTGGTGTGTTACGTAGCATCATGGCTCTCGCTCTCTAATTGATTAGTTTGTCAGGCTCCCCGCGCATCTGGTCGAATCGCCCGCTTCCCTTCATCGTGGCTGCGGACAGCGGCCAGACGTTCATTGACCAGAACGCGTACCGAATCCCCGAGTATCCCCTGCTACCCCTATTCCTTGCCGCCGACGCCCTCGAGGCTGACTCTTCAGAAGCCAAGTTCGATTGGAGTGCCGTGGACGTAATCACGGACAGGAACAATCTGCTTAAACTTGTCGGATGGGTCGACCGCTCTTGTGCTCGGAAGAACAACGCCAAAGAATTCCGAATTAACGTCCAGCTCGTTGGCTCGCGCACACTGCTGCTCCAGCGATGGGAGGATCGGAGCTCGGTGAACTCTTACCAGAATGGCTATGGCGACTCGTTCGAGAAGGAAAGCACCAGGCCGGCGCCCGGCTGCGAGAAGGCGACCTTGGCCGGTATGGGACGTGTTATCACATACGTAGGTCACTCATCCATTTGACTTCACGGTGATGACTGACATGGGGAGCGTACAGGACTTCGCGGGCCTAAAGCTGGCGGTCCGCTTTGAAGTTGACGCCTGCTACGGTTCAAGCTTTGACAGTGATTCCTCAGACACCCAAACCATTCAGGACTCGCCGGACCAGCTTGTCAATGCCCTGTCTACCTTGAATGTTCAGGACGGCCTGGGCAGTCGCGAGATCCTTGTCGTCCGGGGCGGCGCCACGGTGGCGCAGCAAGCTCTAATCAAGATTAAGTCTCGAGGGGGGCCGGCAACGAACAAAAATGCGGCCTACCTGCAGCTGTACTTCGGACAGATCCCTACACTTATGGTCGGCGTGCACAAAGATGGCACGTTCAATCGCATCCAAGAGATCGAGCTCGAGTCCGAGCATTCCTTCAGACAAGCCACGGTTCAACCAGGCCTGAACAAGCTCGGGCGGCTATTGAGAGAGTTGCAGGTCGTCTTCAAGGAGCGCGGTCTTGACGCGCGATTAAGTCTCGTCTGCCGCAACGGCATTTTGGAGGTTGTGTCACGCGACGCTGAGAACTCGCTTCTTCCAGTGGAGAATTTGAGGCGGTTCGACGCCTAGACAAGCTCGTACGTACTTGCCGATGTCTACGTTTTCCACTCTAATCCAATAATTTCTCGTATTGACAGAAGTCAGTACAGCGAAGCAGGACACTCATATTCAATACGTGGTCAGCTGAACCCATCACGTTTACATCTGGGATGTGGACGGCCTGGCAGCTGTAATGACCAGGGGTAGTTTTCCCATCGTGTGATCTCTTAATGCCTAGGATCCAGAGGGCTCCGGGCATTATTAGATGTACATAGCGTTTAGCCAAGCGTTGATGTCCTGCTGTTTGGCTTAGCATTATGAACGATTGAGCATCTCCGGCTTAGGGTAAGGTCCAGGGTGGACAAGAGCGAGCGCGATATTGCGTACTGCTGGAGGTAAGGCTATTACTGGCTTGAGTCACGACCGCAGGTAGTCCCACGGGACGTCTGAACCTTGTCAATAGCGGCGCTGTTGGTCCCTTGTTCTTTCCGGCCAACTGATTTGGTGAAGATACAAATCGAGATACCGCAAGCTATTTGGACGCCGACATCTTTACCACAGCAACAAACCTTCACCACTGATATAGGTACGATTCGGTGCCATGCATTTCGTACATTTCTTAATTGCGCTTGTAAATGTTGCAGGACCGTCATGGCAGAGGCATCAGGGAATCCGAGGAAAGCTTCGGGAATGTGGCGTAATGCTAGCAGAGGACGAGGAGAGGCAGAAAGCACGAACTGCCGAGGCATGAGCTATGGCAGGGGTATGCAGACATTCGGAAGCAGAGGGGGCGGCCGAGGTATCTACGGTGCAGGAAAGGAAGGTCGTGGTTGTGGCTGGCAATCCGGGCCACCAGCGGCTCAGTCCACGGAGCCCAATATCATGGACGACATCGTTCCTGTGACCATTCAAACCGTTGATCTGCTAACGGATACGGAGGGCCCGGACGCTACAATTTCGAATGTGCAATACGTTGCATCTTACAACTGGATTGACAGTCAGAAGCCAACCACACTTGTGCCAGGTGAGTCTTCATGCTCTCCTGGACCGCTATGTTCTTACTCTCGCTCGACAGGTTCGCCACGAATTTGGTCAAACCGCACTCTTCCATTCAGGGTACAGTCTGACCAAGGGGAAACATTCACGGACCAGAACGGTCATAGAAGTCCTCGGTACCTCTTTCTCCCTCTCTTCCTTGTCGCGGATGTCGTCGAGGGGTCGCGGCCTACAGACGCGGCCCCAAACATTTTGGAGCTCAGTTGATATGGTCACAGATAGGAATAGTCTCTAAAGCTCCTTGCGTGGCTCGAGCCGGAACTCCTCCCAGAGAGGCAACGAGAAGAATTTCGCATCGATGTTCAGCTCGCTGGGCCGTGGACCCCGATATTGCAGCGCTAGGAAGGCCTTACCTCCGTTTCCCCGCGAAGAACTGGTTTCGATGACTCTTTCGAGAGGGCGAGCACCGTTACCGCTCCGGGATGTACAAGGGCTACCCTGGCGGGACACTTTCGCGTTATCACCTACGTGAGTGCGCAACTCTCAACAACGACTATCATTCACCATGACGTGCACAGGACTTCGCAGGGATGAAGCTCATCATTCGCTGTGAGGTGGATGCTTGCTATGAATCTGGAAAGGCATCTTGCAGCATTTACACTGGATCCGGCCGACAGCCTCGTCTCAGCATTATCGTCGTTGCGAGTAAACGATGGTACCTCTGGTACTCCAGCCTTGAATCGCCATAACATCCAAATTGTGCGGGCCGGATCCGAAGCGTCACGGGATAGTCTAATCAAGATCAAATCACGCTCCCAGAGGAACATCACAGCGGTCAGCGAGACCCTCGCGCACCTGCAGCTGTTCATTCCCAGTGGGAATCAACAATGCCCGGAGCTGCCGAGAACTAACCAAAACTGCCGGTGCAGATGAGGCACGCTGGAAGCAGATAAACTGAGAAAAAGCAGATGGTAGACGCCCAGAGGAACTGCTCGCCTATGCCCTCGTCTGATCTCGGTCTGACCTGACCTGACCTCGTCTGCCGGCGCATGCGCAGAAATGCTTGCGTCCCGCCCGCATCTATTTCTGGCCCACTCCAGTGCCCGTTCCAGATTGATATTGGTATTTTGTAATTCAATTGATTTATTGCTGCCAAATCCGGTACATGACTACATAAATCTACACAAAATCCTATGGGCCGCCTCCAAACAGACTTAGCACGACGGGTGCCTCGCGAAACGCAACACTACAGCAGGACATTGCATAAGCAGCTTGAATTATGAAGAGAGTGTACGGACTTACCGATTTGAGTGGGTATATGCGCGACAAGGTGGCCCTATTTAGCACAGATCAACAAGTTAGTACCACTTCTGTGATTTGTAGCTGACCAAGTTCGCACATACCAGGCAGAGATCGATGGCATTACAAGCCTCGAAGGGAAGGGGAGGCACGGACGCGGGAGGATAGAGCGGCGGGAAGATGGGGGAAAAGATAAGGGGCGGGGACTTGGGGAACGGAGGGCGGGGTGGTTTATATATGGCGCGAAAGCGTCGGAAAGGGCCGAGAAACCCTTTGACGTCATAGCACCTTGCGCGCAGGTCGTGCAGCATGCAGCACGTTAGGGAGAGTGACAAGTGTGTGTGTGTGGTGTTGGACGCGACGACGCAACACGATGTTGCGCATTGTGTCGACGCGTCGCTGCGCGCGCGCGGCGCAACGCACACTAGCGCTGGAGAAGGCACTTACATAAGCGTCGGCAGGACTCGGCAGACCAATTTGGCCAGAGCGGAGCATCCTGGAGCAGATGAGAATCTGCCTGGCAGACTGGAGCATTGCTCGGCAGCCGTGAGCATTGTCGATTGTCACTGGGGTTCATTGGCCAGATCCCGACTCTGATGCTCGGCGCGCATCAGAAGGGCACTTTTACGAGATCCAACAGCGAGAGCTGAAATCCGAAGATTCTTCTGAAGTTGCAGAGATGGCCAAGCCCGCACTCAAGAAGCTGCAACTCCTGTTGGAGGAAATACAGAATATCGTCATGGAGAGAGGTGAAGGGGCGCAGATGAGTCTCGTCTGCCAAAACGGCGTTCTGCAGCTCATGCAGCGGAAGAGCGCAAGCTTGGAGCGTTTTGACCCGAGTGACAGTTAGTGCACACCCCATTTGCCTAACATTCGTATTGATCATTGACTCAAACTATAGCTCAAGGTACGGGAACAGGGCGTTTGTAGTGAGTTATTTGTACCTGACTTCTAATGTCCGTGGCGGTAACTCTATCGAACAGATACGCCGAATTCATAATCAGCCGAATTGTATGCATGCAACTATGTTACTAGGAGCGTTAACAACATACGGAGCAGCTTTGGAGTGTTTCTTGATTTGGAATCTCGAAGTGCGGCGGGAGTCCCAAGTCTCAAACGTTTTTCTACGGCGCCGAATTTAAATGGACCTAATTCGCCCACCCGAGTACATCTCTTGTAACAGCCCAATCATGTCGCAGGCGGTCAACTTTCCTGGGAATATGTACTCATCCAGGGTATGCTCGCGCCTTGTTAAAAAATCATCAATCACATCTCACAATCTCTATTAGCGTCAAGACGAACAGATGTAGTCTGTCTGCAGGCAGGGCGTAATATCGTTCTGCATCCTGAGATGATCAAGATTGAAACAGACGCATGACAGTGAGAACTCATATAGAGTGACTCGTCTTTGGTCGAGTAACAGCAGGGTCCCCAGCCACACTATCATGTCCGACCCATCTGCTCCACCTCAGATAGCGGCTCAGGCTGCAGCTCAAGCTATACTCGTCGAAGGCGTGCGCACCTTCTTGGAGCCGATGCTTGTACTCGTCTGCGTGGCGATTATGTGAGTTTGTCCGATTTCACATCGCGGATAGGTTTGGATGTTTCACTAGGCTCTTCGGAGTAGTTGCTGCCCAAGTGTACAGTTATTGGTTCTCCTATCAAGACGATCATATTGGCATGAAGGTCTATGTATTCATGCTCTGGTGAGTGGGTCATCGCAGTCGACATATAACATGGTTGTGACATCCGAGTGCAGCGTTTTGGAGTGCATCCACAGCGGTCTATGCATTCATATATTGGATTGGTACTTCGTGAAGAACATTGGCACTCCTCAAGGCACTCTGCGCATTATTTGGAGCGTACCAGTATGTCCTTCTGCTTCCAGTATCCCTCAGTCAACCAAGACTCATTGCACATAAGCTGTCAATATTTATGGAGGTCGGTATGTGCTTTTGGTATGTTTCTACGGAGCAATGACACGTTTCCGGCAGATATCGATCATCTGTCTCTGCCATGGGTGAGTCCAGGATCATTCCATCGAGGCGTGCTTAGACATTCCGCTGTGACAGGTTTTACATCTACCGGCTCTGGCAGCGTATGTCCCATGGCCGCATCGTTGCAATGCGGCTGCTAACGGCTCGACTAGTAAGCCAACGACATATTGTACTCACAGGCTGTGTGGTGCGTCTGCCGGCGCTCTATAACGTGAATCATGTCCTCGTTTCTAATTGCTACCCAGGCATTCTTGGTGTTATCTCGCATAGGTGTGTCTATTACTCGGCGTGATATCACCACATTCCCGAACTGAGTGATGTTGTAGGTGTCGGCTTTAGTACGTGCATTCTACTTTTGAGCATAGTCAGAGATGTGAACCAGCGCGGTGCTACTTTTAGCGACAACAAGCTTCATGTGAGTTTCCTGCCCGGCGATACCTTGCTATTTTTACGCGGCACGTAGCTTCATCTATGACACGTGGGCAGAATTCCGTGCAGAGTCAATTACACATGTGAGTCGCGAAGCATCGAACCTTGCTATTTGGCTTCTCATGTAATGGTCCAGATCACGATCATTGTCAGCCTTTCTCTCGGCGTTGTAGTCGACATATCGATTACAGCCTGCCTTACCTACTACCTACATAAGCGCAAGTCGAGTTTTCGCAGGTATGTTTCCGCTCAGAGTATAGAGCCACTCATATGATCAAGTTAACTGGAATGCGCAGAACACAGCATCTAGCTCAATGGTTGACATTCTACTTGGTCAACACCGGCGCCATCACTGTGTAAGTTTCACGCGTTGTCCATCGTAGCAATTGCTGATGACCACTCAACTACTCAGTATATTCTCCATAACAGCGGTTTTAACGGTAGTCTGATTTGTTGCCTCTCGCATTCGGAGTCTCACGAACGTCTGCCTATTTTGCAGTTCAACTTCTCATCAACAACTCTTATCTTCGGCGGAATGATCGAGATTCTCAGCAAGCGTAGGTTGCCCGCCTCATCATGTGGTGCTCCCATTTGACAAAATGACACACATAGTATATGCCAATGCGGTGTTATCGATGTCGGCGCATCCCTTTCATGCTGTCAATACTACGAGTTGACTGGAGTGTATTCTTACCAGGTTGAATGCGAGACATACGCTGAAGGAGCGAACATCAAGCAAAGACGGCATAAACTCTATTCCGCTACGACTCGGACGTAGTGGTGGGACATCGGATCCGGCAGGGTCAGACTGTAACAGTGCGTATGTACGTTTTGATATAAGCCTGAGCTAATTATCTGTTTATCGTCAGAACAACGGTGTACACATAGACATCCATAAGGAAGTTACTAGCGATGAGGTAAGATCTAACCGCAACAACAAAATCTCATATATTTTTAGTGCTGACACTATCAATTTTCTGTAGGTTCTAAGGCCTGAGAGTGCGCTAAATTTTGCGGTGCATGCTTTACCGCCCAAGGGCCCGACCTCAGCCGGAGACGTATAAGTTGCATGCTGCAATGCAGACTGAGTGGAAAGGGGCGTGAAGTTGTGGCAGAAATAGTGCGTTGTTAGTGATAGGCTTTATTTACAAAGTACGTAAGGCCGCAGGCATGCTTTTATAAGCACATAGGTGTTTTTGGGTACTTCATCACCGAGTTCTGCTCGCGTTGTCCCATCCAATGAGCCAACGTGTATAATATTACCCTCAGCACCATGTACAGTACCCTGCGTCAGATACGATGGATCAGAAGACTACCGTGGCGGCGGTATTTATGGCTACTCCCAACGAGGCGCGGCGCCCACTGCTATCGGCACTATCCCTTGTACGTAGGGATATTCTCGAGCATAACGGCCCATTGCCCAGACGCAAGCCCTCATCTCGCGACTCGTCCGCGTCATCGTCGAAACCGGCATCCTCGCAGGCACGTCCCCCGCCCGCGCCGCGCCACCCCGCCGTACCCCGCTACCCGTGCATCCGCCCCAGCAGCGCCAGCGCTGACCGCCATCATACTGACTCTCGTCCTGTACGCCGCCGTGCGCCGCCAAGACGGGGGATCTAGCTCTAAGCTCCAATTATGTTGTGTGTAAATGGTGTGGTTATGATAGCGCATCTACGGCCTAAGAGCAGGAGGTTTGGTGCAGAACTTGAAGGACCGTGACAGGCGGTGTGGTGGTAGAGATTAGCGCAGGCACGAAAAGCGCATAATTCGATTATTCTTGATTAGGCAGGCAGAGGCTTTGACGCCTAACAGCGACCGCTTTCGTCCGCGTCTAAAGGCGTCTAATCGCACTTTGAACCACGCTCACGCGAACCACTCGCTCGATGGCCCAGGAAGCTCGGGGTATCGCGATTGTCCCCATCTTCCCTCTTTCTTTTCTCTCTTTCTTATGCCTTCTCTCATATACGCTTGTACCCTCGCAGACAACGATGGGACCAACGGTCGTGATCGTGGGAAGACGGGACGTAAGGGCCACTGGCAAGGCCAGGATAGCCGACGCTGCTCGCGCTCTGAGAGCAGCAGCTCTCGTTCGCAAATCAGCCGCGTCGCTACCCTCGCTATTCCCTAGTCATTGCCTGTCCGAACGCGGCACGGTCGAATAAACCGGAGTGTCTTTCCCCGGCGCGTCTCGTTTCGCACTCTCGTGCTGAGTCCTTGCATCCCCGTCATTCTGAACAAGTTTGAGTCCGTCGACAACGAGTTGACAACGAGCTAAGTGCGTTGCGAGCTTTTGTTCATCGAGCTGACTAGTAGTTTATAGGGTTTGCACGCGTGCGCGGTGCTCTGAGTTTCCACCTACCGGTGTACCACTCGTTGCACGTTGGTTTTGGTAAAGTCGAATCGTATTTCACACTAACTACTTGGTTTCAGATATCTACGCGGCCACTCGTTTCTCGACCGTCACCCCACCCGCTCGTGCCCCTAACCTGTCCCCAGCCCGACACTACCTCTACTTACAGCGGCACACTGCCAAGGTGTCCTTAGGCGTGTAGAGGATCAGAGGTCGTGAAGAGGAATTCCTCTTAGGCTTGACACCAGGCAATGCATCACACACAGGATATTGAAGTTTCCCGAGGGCCAGCCAGAGTTCAACTACATTTATAATCCAGTTAGTTGCATTTGTTCTTGACAGAAACCACTTCGACTTCAACTTCGTACATATTGCCAGAAGTACTTCAGGAAGTGACATGTAGTAAGTACACTTAGAGGTAGCAGTCCAGCAGCAACCCAGACAGTATGAGAAAGCCGAGGTAGCCATTGCTCTTCAGAGAGTCCAAGCTGGTTAGACTGTCAATTATGATAGCGTGCCTCACTACATGACTGACCTTGAAGATCTTGAAGGTAGAAAGGTCGTCATTGATATCCCATGACAACATCTGCCAGCCGACATGAAGCGCTACGCCAAAACACCCTACCGCATAGAACGAAAGCCCGCTGCCATTGGCGATGCCAGCCAGAGTCAGAAAACCAATGAACGCGACTCCAAGCATGGAGGTAAAAGTGCGCAAGTAGGTGCTGAAGAAGCGAGCCGTAGACATTGTTCCGATACGTGCGTCGTCCTTGCGATCCAAAGTCGCATACACTGTGTCACATAACACGCACCAGCTGGTAATCGTGGGATAAGAAAGCAATTAAGTGTACTGGCCATGTGTATTGGCACTTACAATAGCACCGCGAGCCATAGATAGACGAGGACCTTGATATCCTGTGGCGTGATGCTGTCCCAGTCGGCGACTGATGCCCAAGCAACCGCACAGCCCCAGCTGGCAGCCGTTGCTTAATGCAAATGCACAGTGAGCGGGTAGTGTTGCGCACGATGCATGGCAAGGATACTCACCTAGCCCCACCTGGGGACACCATATCCAACGTTTCACGAAAGGGTACAGGAAGTTGATTGGTAGAGATGAAACCATGATCCAAAAGCTAGAGCGAAGGATCTTATTCACTGATCGCAATATGCAAAGAGAAACTGGAACTTACGCGCTAGAGTTGGTAAAAGATACGACAAAGAACGTCAAGCCAACGAGGACGTTGAACAGTATGCCAGCGTCACGCATAGACACGGCTCCAGTAACAAGTGGTCTGGTTTTCGTCCGTTCTATGTTTGCGTGATTTATCCTTCAAGTGCTACTTCTATACATAGAAAGCGAAAGGTACATACCGACCTGCCTGTCAATCTCCTTGTCGCACATGTCATTGTACACAGAAAATGCGCCGTGGTAGAGAGTTGCAGCGATGGCGAAGATGCACGCGGTTTTGGTGAAGACCGGGCCGGATACGTGGTAGATGTCTGCCGCCATGGCGAGGCTGAGTGCTAATGAGCTGTTCAGAGCGGAGTAACGACACTTCAAGTTGGCAACACACCGTAAGGCCAAAATATCATCAAACATCCTAGCGGGAATGCATGAAGTCGAGTGAGGTGGAACAGTGCACGCCAGTAGCTTGTAGTGAACGGAGCTCCGAACGGAGCCTTCCCCATTCTTGAGTCGATTCTTCAGTCTTGTGTTACAAGGGCTTTCGCTGTCTTGTACTTGCGTGTATCTTGACTCTTGAGCCCCTTTGGCCGGACATTTATAAGGGAAGCCGTGGCGCCACACAGTTGCACCCGAGGAACCAGTGCCAGATTCGAAGAGCGCGGAATGGAAGTATGAGCATTGCAAATGGACTTGAGGTACGGGGAGCATTCACGCCGTATGACAGATGGCCTAAAGTCGTAAGCAAATACGGAGCGTCACGAGGAGCTCAGGCCGGTGCTCACATCAAGAGATCTTTGCACCCCAAAGATAGATGTAACCTTCTGCTTTGCCACAGGTGACCGCGCACATGTACGTGGGTGCAGATAAGCCAGTCCATCTTTGTCAAAGTTCTGGTGGAAGAGACACCGGTTCAGCGCGGTTCATGGTAGTCCCCAGGCCTTATGACTGATCAAGCTTAAGCAAGCCACCATAGTCGGTTGACAGCCATCCGAGATGCATATCCGGTCAAGGCTTCTTCATGCTGGCGCATGTCCTCGCATGGTACACTGTATGGGATAGAACATGAAATCAAATTGCGACGAACAGGTGCACCAGATACAACACCCCAAGCCGTGGCAGCACTATCTGAGTAATAGACTATCACTGCTTTAGCACATAGTCCAACCAGATGCCAAGCCAAATCACGTATCCCAAGTCCCCGTTCGACTTTGGGAATGATTTGGATTGGTATGGGCTTTGTGCATGCAAGGGAAATGCGAAGCTTACCTTGAATTTAGCGCCACAGCTGGCCGGATCTCCCACATCCCAAGTCATGAACTGCCACATAAAATGCAGCATTGTCCCACCACATGCCAGAGTGTAATAAATTGGCCCCTGCTGATTTACGATTCTACGCAACCAAGGCTGCAACGAACATTGCTGCAAATATCTGAAGTATCTCGCGAACGTGATTGCCAAATAGACGGGTTGTAGATTTGACACCTGCTTTCTCGTCATCTCTACAGTCCTGGCAGCTGTATTGAGTGTCGTAGACAATAGTCGAGCTGAGTCTAGATTCAATACTGAGAGCATCATTGAAATCTTCGAAAACCGCACCAAAGGGCACCAAGAAGCATAATGACCACCAACAGGAGGTCCTCTTTTGTAGAGCGGGGTATGACGGATAGCCACGCGGCCGGAAACCCCAATTCATTGCTATACCTTTGAAGATGAAACGTAGGTCAGCCTTGAAATGCAAAGCAAGTGGCGTACGATACCCAGCCATGCCTGAGGCCACCATGTCCAACGTTTCATGAGCGGATAGAGTGCATGGAACGGAAAAACCCCCAGAAGCCCAACAACAGCGCTGGTGAAGAAAGCTTGTTAATCATTGATACATGGGTAAAACAATTGCAATACCTACGCTGTGAGATTTGTGAAAGATAGCAGGAAGACGAAACCTGCTACTAGTACAGCAAGCAAAACCCAGGCTCCCGATACTGGAATCACGCCAGCCGCAAGAGGGCGATGCCTTGTTCGCTCTGATACAAAACTGTCAGTGTATTCGAGATAGTAAAAACAAGGCTATGTGCACGCACCAACTTGGCGGTCAAATTCAATGTCACATATGTCGTTGATAACACATGCAGCACTATGCAGAGCGGTGCCACCGAGCGAAAAGAGTATCATCTGAAGGGCAAGATTGAAGCCGGACAGGTTCACCCTGTATGCTGCCATGGTGAGTGCCCAGACTAAGAGAAGGGTCAGTGCCGAGCCATCGAACGTGTGAAACAGCCAACGAACTGCATGGCCAGATAATGAGTATATTCCCCAACGGAGAATTGTGGAGGCGGGTCAATTCGAAGTAGTAGCGGTAACGTTGCTTGAGCATTTGTGTTAAGGTCCGGGCATCGGGATATCTGTCGTTGAGAGTTGCTTGGGCTGGGCAGAAGCTGCAGTATGTGATAAGATGTACAAATGGGATCGTTTGATATATATACGGCATAAGACACGTATGAATCACTGGGTTCTCCCACGAGGCCATTAGAGGAGCAGGGTGTGCCACCGAGCAAAGGCCTATCGTCATACCAAGGTATTACGCCTAAGGTAGGACAATTTAGCCATGGGCGCCGATAGCACCAGCGGTATAGCTATGACTGTCAGCCATGTGCGTGATACAGGTTCATTCACAGAGGACGTACCACCGCTGAGACCCCAGCATAGAGCCTCATTTGTAGACGGTTCATTGCAAGCATATAGAAAGCCGGTGGAAGTGTCTGTAGCGCAAAATGACAGATGAACGTGGCCGGTGACCGACGGTCGCCACTGACTGCGGAGAGCCAAGAGTAAGCGCCCTTCGGAGACTCGTCCCGGCCTGCGAGCGCCACAAAGAATGAGAAGCAGCAAGAGCGCTAGCCCACTGCGCCAGCGGACTTCGGATGCGATACTTAGCCACTGGTAGCCTGAGACGTAAGTATCATTAAACGTCTCGTTATCTCAGCAAGGTCGACCAGAACTTCCGAAAGATCACCTTCTGCTATTCTTTGCATCAGGAAGATGGAAGTACTTATGCTTTGGATTAGTACAGCGCCCTGAGATTGCCCTGAGAGCTCGGAGGACGCACCCCCAATTTCCCTCGCAGACCAGGTCATATCTTTTGCACTAGTAGCTGTCTGGTTCAATATTCTACCGAAAAATTGGACTGCCCTGCTAACTTTCTCCTCAGAGAACTTGAAGCGGACCAGTGGTTCGACTTGCCTCCAATCTGAACAGGCCTCACAATCAAGGGCTGGTAGTTGGTCGCTTTCTTGATGTAGTGCAACTCCGATATCTTATAGTAGCGCCATGGCGCTGATCAAGGCAGTAGATATATGATACTCGGCTTCTTGTGCAATACTGTAGGCTAGATAGAAATTCTATTCTTGATGCTCTAAGTTTATGGCTAGAGGCACAAAAAGTCCATTCTAGTCTTAGGTCTGTGGCATGACCGTCTAGTATTGGACAGATGCATCTGAAAAAACCCCCTTACTATTCCTGCCTAATGCATGCTGATAAGCACTAATTCATTGCACATAAGCTTCAAAGTAACACAACTAGATAAATAGATGCATTAGGCCAATAAGGCAGTTTAGTGAGGTCCTTTGCTAATTGTCTTAATTATTCTATATATTAGGGCAATTAGTCCTATTTCTCAGCTATTTGTTTCCTTACTGTCCTATTTTGTTCCTTACATGCAGCTATAATACCACTACTGCTTGACTAATCATCTGAGAAATCCCCTTCTTAATTTAACCTGATGCTCTGTATTGCATATTTAGTTATCTACATACAAGACTAAGCTACCTAACACAACAAACTACTTGTACTGTGCAGGTAAGCCCATGCACCATGCACCATACTCACCTGCACTGCGCCATGCCCACCTGTGTGTTGTATCTGTCAGTAACATACTTACGTACACCACTACCCTGGCCCTCATGTCGTGCACCAGCCCCTTCTGACGGGGCGCACTTGTCAGCGTCGGTCTGCACGCGTCGTGCTTCGCCACGTCCTGCGCGCCAGCGCCGGCGCGGTGCGCGTGCTGCGCTCGTTGGCGTCGTGCTGGGGTAGCTTGCTACCCTGGTCCCTCGCGTCGTGCGTCGGCCCTTTGTAACGGCGGCACGCTCGCCTGCGTCGGCCTGCGCGCGTCGTGCTTCGCCACGTCCTGCGCGCCGGCGTTGGCGTGGTGCGCATCCGTCGGCACCGTACGTGCGTGCGCCGCTGTCCCGCCCTGCGTATCTTGCGCGTCGTGCTGTACGCGCCGGTTTCTTGTGCGTCGGCGTCGCGCTCACCTGCGTCGGTCTGCGCGCGTCGTGCTTCGCCACGTCCCGCGCGCCGGTGTTGGTGTTATGCGCGTGCTGCGTTCTCGGCGTCGCGCCTGTGTAGCTTGTTGCGCTGGTCCCTCGCGTCGTACGTCGGCCCTTTGTAACGGCGGCGCGCTCGCCTACGTCGGCCTGCGTGTGCTGTGCTTCACCACGTCCCGCGCGCCGGCGTCGGCGTTGTGCGCCGCCGTTCGTGTCGTGCGCGTCGTCGTGCGCGCCGGCTTGTGCGCCGGTGTCGCGGCCGCCGGCGTTGAGCTTGTTGCGTCGTGCTTGACTACGCGGGCGTTCGCGCGGTGTTCGTTGCTGGTGGGGGATGCGTGGTGCCTATTCATAAAGCACCGTCCATAAGCCGTGCATGCACGGCCATGGACGGCTCTGGGTAGCAGCGGTGGATGCGGCGAGAGGGCCACGTACCTCGTTTGCAGGGGAGCCCCTCCCCTTCAACAGTCTTGCTCGATAATTCACGCGTCCCCCCACTCTTGTGTGGTGTCGCTTGGGTCCTGGTGTCGCGGTAGGTGGTCGCGAGGCAGCTAACGCGTCGGTTAGGAATGAGGGACCGAGGGAATGAAAGATGACGCCAACCAAACGCGAAGGGTTAAGGCGCTTCAATATACCCAGTAAGTTATGACCATTCTGTACGATAATACACCAAGCCGCTATGGCGCAGTTGTTATTCTACTGGGCGCGTTTACCCAGGTGGTCCTGGGTTCAAGTCCTTCCGGGTGCATTGTGGTTATTTCTGATCATCTTTTTTGAGCCTCGGCCCATTAACAAAAGCATACAGTGTGAATTGCTTTGGTCGTCTCAGAAGCAGTCACTCTTTAGAGCTATTGTGATATTTAAAATTGATTGCAACTTGTTGTTCAACTGTGGCAAATGGCAATTATATAAGAATATAGACATTCTAGGCAAAAGCAGCTCTTTTTTAGCAATTGTACAGAGCTTATATA